>BLSH010448856.1:1075680-1090692 GCA_018402905.1 Glandirana rugosa | reverse complement strand
CCTCCTCCTCCAAACATGGAGAGTTGAGTTGATGCCAAAGAGCTTGGTTTGGGCCTCATCTGACCACAACACTTTCATCCAGTTCTCCTCTGCATGCATGTTACCAATTGTTTTCTTGGTGACTATGGTCCCAGATGCCTTGAGATCATTGGCAAGATGCTCCCTTGTAGGTCTGGGGTGATTCCTCACCGTTCTCATGATCACTGAAATTCCACAAGGTGAGATCTTGCATGGAGCCCCAGACCGGGGGAGACTGACAGTTATTTTGTGTTTCTTCCATTTGCGAACAATCGCACCAACTGTTGTCACCCTCTCACCAAGCTGCTTGGCGATGGTCTTGTAGCCCATTCCAGCCTTGGGTAGGTCTACAATCTTGTCTGACATCCTTGGACAGCCCTTTGGTTTTGGCCACGGTGGAGAGATTGGAATCTAATTGATTGATTGCTTCTGTGGACAGGTGTCTTTTATACATTTAACAAGCTGAGATTAGGAGCACTCCCTGTAAGAGAGTGCTCCTAATCTCAGCTCATTACCTGTATATAAGAGACACCTGGGAGCCAGAAATCTTGCTGATTGATAGGGGATCAAATGTGACATGTGACACGTTCCAAAAGGTGAGCTTTTAAAAGCCTTGCTTCGGTGTGACTATTGTGTGCTAATGGAATTAAAAGAGACCCTGTCACCTACTCAAAAAAATTGCAGGTAAAAGCTCAGAAATAAAATCAGATATTTTAAAAGCTTATTTGAAATGTTTTTTTCCTTTCTAAAATTCTTTTTTTTTTTTTAATTCAGTCTCAATGTGAAAATTTGGCCACTCCAGCAAGAGTATTCCCTAACACATCCCCCTCCCTCCTTGTACGTGATAGCCCTATCCCTCTTCTGGAAGTGTCTTTAGTTGCTGGCCCAGCATCCGTTCCCTCACCCCTGTACATAACCTTTCATATAGCTTCTGGGGAAGGAGAGTGTCACTAAAGTGACATCTCAGAGTTTGCTGAAATAAAATCCAAGATGACGGCAGCCAGCAGCAGTCTAAGGGCTTTTAGGTGTCTGAACACCTAAAGGGAGGCTTTAACAGGTAATAACATGCATAAAATAAGTTACAATTCACACATAATAATATGACAAGATTTCAGCAAAAACACTGTCACTTGAAGCAGAGCAGTGAACAGTTGGGTTGTGTCAATATAGTATCATGCTATCTACACATATCTTAATAATGAGTAAGCATGTTTGCAAAACGTTCTTAGGGCCAGAAATATAAAAAAAGGTTTCAATCACTTTACGCCAGAAATATACACCTTATTCCCTAACCCATTAGAGAGAAAAAAACACATAATCCACCCTTCTAAACAGGATGCCTATAGTACTTATCACAGAAAACCTGGCTGGTTTCCATAGAAACAGAAGGAGGGGGGGTACGGTTGTCTGCACAGAAGTAATTGCATCTAGGAGGTTAATTTCCCTAAACCCCACCCCTATCAATCTTATGCAATACCACAGAATTAACTTGCAGAACAAAGTCTGTCAATGGATTTAGTAAAAATAAAAAAAATAAAATAAAATATCCAGTCATTTTGATTTGAATGGGATACGGTCTTAAGAAAATGGTTTAAAAGCTGAGAGTGATAAAGTTTCAAAGGAGATCTGAAATGTTGCTGTTAAGAAATCCAGTTATGGGGGGTTCAAGCCGTGCTTCGTGTGTGAATAGACAAGGTTTGCTATTGGGGGGACTCAGCGGGGGAGCCAGGACCACCAGTGAGACCCAAAAAAAAAAAAAAGGGAAGAGGATCAGGGCTGCTCTGTACAAAACCATTGCACAGAGCAGGCAAGTATAACACGCTTGTTATTTAAAGGGTAACTGTGCTTTTGTGTGAAAAAAAAAATAGCAAATAAAAAAAATATACAATATAGTATATACACAACTGCTACTCAAGTCATATTGTAATGGAATGTCATTAAAAATGACCTTTCCTTTTCAATCTGCAGCGTTGTATTGTTTGTGTAAAATACAATGCAATATGGCTACCTGGAGGTGTTCTGTACACAGAATGTGTACATAACGCCCCCAGTAACATTTCCTGCTTGTGTGATTGGTCACCGATTTCCCCAGAAGTCTGCACTCAGATAAGAGTAAGATTTCCAGCATCCCCTGCAACAAAAATGTCATTTTTGGCAAGATACTACCAAAAGGAAATCATGTCTAAAAAGGGATACAAACCCTGCAATTTTGATCATTAGAACTCTCAACAAAAGTGGTGCTCCACACCATGGCCTTTTTAGAATGGCATGTAAATACAGGAGCACTGTGGTGAAAACAGTGCTGTATCCCATAGAGAGCAGAAAGTTGTACCCAGCATATAGCATTATTCAGCAGGAGGTGGATAGCTGTATACAGCAGATAACAGAGCTCAAGTGCTATGGGAAACACTTCCCTACCAAAAACACAAATGGCAGTACCTAACTTCCCTACACTCTCTCTTTCTACACTAGGGAAGCAGTTATACTTTAATCATAACTTCCCCCATCCAGACTTTAGCTGGTCATAGATGGAGTCATTGATCCCATTTGGTGTAGATGGGGGAATCCTCCCTGCTGTGTCATTGTATTCTGACAGCGAGGACTTCCCTGCCATAAGAACACACTAATCAGCGCTCCAGGCTATAGGATGCAATACTGATTGAGTGGCTTTTTCCCCAACAGAGCAGTTGAACAGAAGCCGGAAGATCGACTTCTGTTCAACCACAGTGGTCATACATGGATCGAAATTCTGCCAGTCCCCCTTGAACCAGCTGAATTTCGCTCATGTACGAACAGCTTCATACTTGCTTGTTCCTGATCCTGCAGGTTATCCCTGACTATAGCACACTGCTGCTTGTCACAACCTTCCCGGCAGGGTCTATGCATACACTCTGCATGCTCATCCGTTCCCATGAAGCTTTCAGACTTTAGATAGGGATAAATACGCTACATAGAGATGAATGGAGTCTTGCTAGAGTGATTTTGACAACTGGCTGTGTGATCGAATCACTGATATCTCGCGGATTCAGAGACAGGCGAGTACAAAGCTGGCTATATACCAGTAGATTTTTAAATGAAAATTCATAGTATGTTTGATACCTTGATGAATGTCATGCAAAAGTACTTCAAATTTTTGTTTGCTTTTAAACATTCAATTTTAAAACGGATGGACTTTCCCAATGGAAAACTGCATACACTTTTTAAAAATTCATGCTTTCAAGAAAAAAATTCTACTGGTGTATGGCCAGTTAGGACTGGGAGTGGGGTTCACTTTAAGAAGTTTGTCCTTACAAGCACTATGCACAGTTACCAAAGCAGTGGTTATAGTTAATTTACTATAATGGATTACTACCCCTTACCTTACTGACAGTAGGTCCGCTTCCAAACAACACCATATTTTATATTGAAAGGGTCAGAACCTCTCTGTTGTATTTTTGTACACCTGGAAGAGCCCTGAGTCTGTTTGGAACTATAATCCATTGTCAAATGCCAACTCAGCCAAAACTTTTACTTTTAGGCCCCTTTCACAGGGGCGGATAGAATTCAGCTTTCAGCTGCGGATAGATGAAGCTATCTACCGTAGCTATACTCTGACAAGGCCCCATTCACACACTGCATTTAGCAACGGTTTTGTTAGACGATTTTGTGCGATTAGAAAAAAATGGGTTTGACTGCGTCCAGGAACGATGTATTGCAGCTATCTGCACATAAGTGCAGGTAAAAACAGTGCACTGTGTCACCTGCAGATAGCAGCGGCAACAAGCAAAGAATATCAGGAAGCACATCAGAAATGTCAAGAATGTTCCACTGCAGCTAAATGCAGCTGCATGTAAATGCACGTAAACGCAGCTAATCGCAATGTACAACTGCAAGTGATCGTTGTGCCTGGAGTCTTGGAATTTCAAAATAACAAAACATGCTTTTAACAGCAGCAGACCAGCCACCCGTGTGAAAGGGGCCTAAGTGCTCATTCATATGACAGCACAGTGTGCAGCAATGTATGCATTTTTATGCATTGAGGCGCATTGTGTTAGGAAGCCTATTTATTCTAAATAGGCTGTTAATGTACCTCCGAGAAAGAAAAAATAAAATACAGATTTTTTTTAATATGTAGCATACAACAATGCTTAGGGAAATTGTAACCTGCTTTATGCTGCACTATAGCACAGGTGTGTTTCAAGGCACTATGGATGTGCATAACGGACAATGCATGGCAACACATCACATCATACTTCAACACATATGCATTGTGAGGTTACTCAGTCCTTAGCTTTGGATAAAGTGGGAAAGGTTTATTACGCCTGCTGGATTTTTATAGCTGTAAAGCTGTGTACATTTCTGCTCATTTCCTGTCTTGATGGCACTAGGACAAGATCAGGGGTATGAGTGTCATAGGGACACATAACAGCTTGACTGGCTATCCACTTTAATTTCACTTTTTTAATGAACTTCACAGTTTCAGTTGAATCATGCATAAAAATACTCAAGTCATAGTGAAAGACATAAATAAAACTCACACTGATGGTTTCAAAATGCAACTCTAACACAGCGAATGCTGGGAGAAAAATTCAGAAACGTCCTTGCTCAGTCTTCACAACCCAGCATCAGGTCTTTCTTCTTTCAATATGTTATGGTAAAGCCTGTAACTGTAAGGAAATTATTTAGTAAAATATAATCTAATATAATATACCCCACCATTTAACCTAGCTTAAGATCCAGTATGGAGGTAGTTAGGCATGCAACATTTTGATCAGTTGTGACATGGCGTAAATGCCAATTATTCTTCAATTTAAAGTAATTGTAAACCCCAATTGGATGACATTTAGTTTGCTAATGTACTGCATGTCATAAACCTCTGCCATTCTCTTATAAACTACTTTTTTCATCTTTTAATTCATCTCAGTGCTTCTTATTTCTCCAGCCAATTCCTGCCTACATGCACTCTTTCCAGCATTAGATACACATCCAGAGGTAAATGTGAGATGGTAAAAAGTGAAGAAACAGCGCTTGCCAGTCTCTACCATCCTTATAAAATGAATACCATAAATCTTGTACCTTGCATACATTAATTAAAAAGTGCTTATTGTGAAAAAAGTGCTGCAGTGCCAATTGTGCAACTATACATATAAATTATATTGTGCAAAATAAAGTCTCTTATTTAATGTGCTCTGTGCTCTTGCGCTTCTTTGCAAAGTGACTTCTGTGCATCCACCTGATAGCAAACCAGGGGTATAGAGCACACTCATAGGGTTGCCACCTTTTCTTCAAGTCAAACCTGAACACTTTAGTGGCGCACAGCACTTTTTTATCATCTAAAATATATATATATATATATATATATATATATATATATATATTGTAATTAAATAACATTTCTAATCATATAAAGTTAATCAAAACAGTCCTCCTTTACATAAGAGTCCGCAGAGTTCCTCTTTGACATCTGAATCTACTGAGTTCCCCCTCTATATATGATCTTGCAGAATTCCCTTACACTGTAAGGGGGGACTCTGCAGACTCTGATATAAGGGAGAACTCTGCGGACTCTGACATAAAGGATGCTCTGGTAACCCAGATTTAAGGGGGAACACTGAGATCTCTGATGTACAGAGAGGACTTTGATGTAAGGGGGAACTCTGATCTGATGTAAGGGGTGCTCTGAGAACCTTAGTGTACTCACTCAGAGGCAGGAGAGAGAAGAGGGGGGACTTCAGTCATAGACAGGGATGGATGGTGAGCAACTGCTGGGCTTCAAATTTCCTGCCCTACTTCCATTTACGGAAGCCAGGAATTGGGAGGTAGGGGGTGGGGGAATTATTAGTATTGTTAGTGCTGGCTTTGGGCAGTGTGAAAGAGAGTATAACAGACACTCTCGGCTTAGACAACTGCAGCCAGCAACCCTGCTGGGAAACCATAGTGTGGTCTGAATAATGTGTCCGGGTTTCAGGCGGTCTGAAACGCGGACACATAATTCAAAACCTAAACTGTCCGGGTGAATCACGGACAGGTGGCAACCCTACGCACTCACCAGAGATGATAGCTTTACCTGCCTTATGGCAGAGCAAGCCAAACCAGCATGTAGGTCTTTTTTGGGGGAGACTTATCCCTCTGATGTACTATGCTGGATCCTTCCGTCTCTGTGCAGCCTCCAGATTCAGGTTCCAAGGGCGGATGTTGCAGGAGGGGGATCAATAAAGAAAATTTCTCATGGTGTAAGAATGTGTAAAACCGTTTATTCCATGCTCACAAAACATGTAAAATCCTTTTAAAACTTAGATTGGAATATAGTTGCTGCATCCCAGAATAAACATAAACGGCCCGTTTGCTAGGAGGCGATGCACGCTTGCTGTAGTCCGTGGCGTGCGTTCCACCCTCCAGGCCTCTGGTGACATTCGGGGAAGAGTTCCATCGTATTGTGCGACGTTATCAAAAGCGGCCGCTTTTGATCCCCCTCCTGCAACATGCCAAAAAAGACATACATGCCGGTTTGACTTGCTCTGCCATAAGGCAGGTAAGTCCATCATCTCTGGTGAGTGCGCTATACCCCTGGTTTGCAACCAAGTGGATGCACGGAAGTCACTCTGTAAAGAAGCGCAAGAGCACAGAGCACTTTAAATATGAAAGACTTTATTTTGCCCAATATAATTTATATATATATATTTGCACAATTAGCACTGCAGCACTTATTTCACTGTAAGCACTTTTTTTTACGTAAGGTACAAAATTCCACAAGATTTATGGTATTCATTTTATAAGGGTGGTAGGGACTGGCAAGCGCTGTTTTTTCACTTTTTATGGTCTCACTTTCCGGCGTGAGTGTCCAAACACATATTTAAACATGTGAGATGGTGACAACTAAGGAGCTCCGTTGGGAGAAGGTTTTTGGCCCTAAGGTCTCGTTCACACAAGGTGTACAATATCACTTGCCCATGCAGGGCTGTGTTTAACAGCTTCCCGACCGCGCGCCGTCTTTTCACGGCGGCAGTCGGGGAGCTGGGCGTGAATCGCCGTAAATAAACGGCGATTCGCATTTTGGCCACCAGGGGGCGTGCGCGCGCACCCGCCGCACTCCCGAGGAGTGTGCCCGCGGCTCGGGCGGACCTGATGTCCGCCGGCGAGCCGCGATGAGCGGCTACAGGGAAAAGAAGGGGAACCGCCGATGTAAACACGGCGGTTCCCCACCCTGTCAGTGGGGCATGGGTGATCTACTGATCCCTGTCACTGGGATCAGTTAGATCTCTCATGCCCATGTTAGCCCAACCCCCCCACAGTAAGAACACACCCAGGGAACACAGTTAACCCCTAGCTCCCCCCCCCCAGGTTAACCCCTTCACTGCCAATGACATTTATACAGTAATCAGTGGACATTTACATTTCTGATCGCTGAATAAATGTCATTGGTCCCAAAAAAGTGTCAAAAATGTCCGACATGTCCGCTGCAATATCGCAGTACCGCTAAAAATCGCAGATCGCCGCCATTACTAGTAAAAAATAAAAAAAAAATAAAAACCCCAGAAATGAATTCTCATCATCCGTAAACGCGGCCACTTTTGCGCAAACCAATCAATAAAGGCCGATTGCGATTTTTTTTTATCGCAAATATGAGGAAGAATATAAATCGGCCAAAAACGGTGAAAAAAAATGTTTTTTTTATATTTTTTTTTGGATTTGAATTTTAGCAAAAAGTAAGAAATTTGGGGTTTTTTTGCAAAATGGTCGCTCTTCTTTTGTTTATAGCGGCGATCAGAAATGACGCAGAGGCGATCAAATACCACCAAAAGAAAGCTCTATTTGTGGGAAAAAAAAGGACGCAAATTGTGTTTGGGTACAACGTCGCACGACCGCGCAATTGTCCGTTAAAGCGACGCAGTGCCGAATCGCAAAAAGTGCTCTGGTCCTAAAGCTGCAAAACCTTCCGGGGCTGAAGTGGTTAATCACACAGGGGTGCACAGGTTCCAAGCGGACTGTCCTGCTGATGTCTATTGGGACACAGCCGCTGTGTCCCAATATAACATCCTTGTGGGTGCATGTTTCCGGACACAGACAGTGTGTGTCCTTCACGATAGGATTCCCAGGTATGGTTTCAAGCCCAATTAAAGTGGAACTTTACTCAGAACAACTCAATAAAAATAATGTTCTTTAGCAGGGAACACACATTCCACATTAATACGTATGCTACCAAAATGAGTGTGTGCTGTAAATTGCCTCCAGCATTGATATAGCTTCTTCTTGCCAGAGGCTGCCATTTTGCAGAAACCCAGAGCCCCTGAACAACAGTAAATCTTTAGGCTGTCAGCAGATCGGCTTCTACAAAATTCGGCACAGTGCCTAAAAATAGAGAGCAACTGAGCATGTGCAGAAAAGGGTGAGACAGTGTATTACTGGATTTTAACCACTTGCTTACCGGGCATGTAAACCCCCTTCCTGCCCAGGCCAATTTTCAGCTTTCAGTGCTGTCACTGTTTGAATGACAATTGCGCGGTCATGCAACACTGTACCCAAATGAAATTTATGAAAATGTATAATTTTTTGACACAAATAGAACTTTCTTTTGGTGGTATTTAAACACTGTTGGGTTTTTTTTTAGCAAAAAAACGAAAAAATACCTGAAAAAATTGAAAAAGAAAACAAAAAACAGTTTCATAGTTTGATATAAAATTTTGAAAACAGGTCATTTTTCTCCTTCATTGATGTGCGCTGATGAGGCTGCACTGATGGGCACTGATAGGCAGCATTGATGGGCACTGGTAGGTGACACTGATGTGGAGCACTGATGATGAGGCACTGATGGGCATTGATTGGCAGCACAGGTGGGCAAAAGTAGGTGGCACTGGTGGGTACTGATAGGTGGCACTGGTGGGCACAAATGAGGCAGCCGTGGCTCTCTGTGTGAGGGGCCGATGTCCCTCTGACAGAAGCCGATGAGCTCTTTTATTTTTTTCCCTCACGTTATCAGCGTGAGGGGGAAAAAAAACGATTACCAATTTTCTGTTTACATCACGTGATCAGCTGTCATTGGCTGACAGCTGTTCACGTGGTAAGGGGACGGAATCAGCCCCTTACTCTGATCTGTGCTCAGACGAGTCTCATAGACTCAATCACAGAGCGTGCCCCAGCAGGGACGCGCAAACAGCACCTGCTAGGGAGGACATCTATTGATGGCCTCCCAGCAATTAAGGCCCGCGCTGTAGCCGTCATTTGGCTATAGAGCGGGCGAGAGGTGGTTATATAGTATAAAAAATAGACCATAGGATAGGCGCTGATCACAGAGATTGTTATTTGGCGACCGGAAAAAAAAAAAAAAAAAAAAGTCAACTGTCCTGCTAGGTATCCTGCCTGGATGTGCTCTGGGGATGGAGCATGGACGTGTACACAGAAAAAAGGAGGGGGAGGGGGAATCCTTAAGGCGCTTCCAAGCAGGTATGATGGTTGTTATGAACAATGTTAATATTTCACAATACTGTGGGTTGTGGGTCGTTATCCAGAGGGTTACCTGATTAACTGATGTTTGGGACAATCCAAGTTCGTTGTGAAAAAGTCTAAAATGTATTGACAATTCATAAAATTGATAAAAAGGTTAAAAGCAGCACTTACATCAGAAAGTAGCCTGTCACCACATGAGAGCCACATGGGAGCCAGAGTGTACCAACATGGAGGGGTCCCTTCCAGTCTGACACTGGACACGTGGTGTGGCTGAGATGGAGAGGATCAAAGGAGCCAATGGAGGTGTGCTGCCAGGCAGGGATATGGAGGCTCTTTAAAGGTGAGCTGTGTGGCTGTAGCTATCCGGGTGTGTGTGTCGAGTGCTGATGGACAGCCCTGGTGTGGAGGAGGATCAGCGTTGCGGTCCGCGATGACGTCACTCGTCGGGCCGCGTGTGCAGGTCTTCGTGATGGACAAGGTCAGGGGTACTTTCTGACAGTGCGGCTGTGGAGGAAGACTGGTCCCGTCATGCTGACTACATGTTTCGCGATAGCCGCTTTGTCAAGTCACGTGACGGGACCAATGGATATTTAAAGGAAAGGGGCCCACAGCTAATTGGAGAGCCAGAAGTGACTGTGGGCTATGTTCTTGCTGTGGGGAATCTGTTAACCCCTCCATGTTAGAGCCCTTTACAATAAAGGTGTAAAATTAAAACATGGTTAAATTACAATGTAACACATAAATCACAGTATGCAGCTGTTATTGTATTAACTCTAAATTTAAGGACAGTTAATGAAAAATCCCCCAAAAAAAAAAAAAATCTTTTAAAAAAATTAAATAAAAAAAAAAAAAAATAATAATAATTTTTGTAAACCAAAACCTGAATATTACCAAAAGAAATTAAGATTAGGGACAATGATTAGATGAGATGATTTGTTTCCATTTCCTCATTCAGCCCTTTTGGGGCCAAAGTATCTAAACGGAAAATCCTGTAAACTTCTTTTTTACATAGTTGAATGAACTTTTCTTGGTCCGAGAGGCTTTTGTCTACTATTTGTTCTATTGCGAGTACTTCTAGGCACCTAAAGTCTTTTCTGTGATGTGTTAGGAAGTGCCTTGATACACTGTGCTTATCGTCACCTGCTTTGATGAATTTCCTATGTTCGCCTATTCGTTTACGCAATGGGCATATGGTCTGACCTACATATAACAAATTGCAGGGGTAACGAAGCACATATATGACAAAGCTGGATGAACATGTAATAAATTGTTTAATATGGAATACTTCGCCTTTTTTATCAGTAAATTTAGACGTACCATGTATGATAGACTGGCATGTTAAACAGGCCCTTTTGCGGCATTGAAAGATTCCGGTGCACCGAAATAGGACCGAATGTCTGGTCTCCGAAGTTTCTGTTGGGGATTGAGCCTACTTGAGGCAATGAGATTTTTTAGGGTCCTGGCCTTTCTAAAGGTGATTTGTGGAGCATCTGATAACGAGTCGGATAGGACTGAGTCCAACTTGAGCAGGTTCCAATGTTTACAGATGATACTTTTGATTCTTTTATGCTGGTCATTGTAACCTGTAATGAATTTAACTTGGTTGTGTTCCTGAGTGAATATAGACTGTTTGGAAGGGGGAGGGGCTAAATGTTTTTTGAATGATTCTTCAAGTAGTACTTTAAGAAATCCTTTTTCCAGAAATTTGGTCATTAGTAGGTTACCATGTTTGATATAATCTTCGTCTTTAGTGCAATTCCTACGTAATCTTCGGAATTGACCTCCCGGGATGTTCTTACGCCATGACGGGTGGTGGCAGCTTGAATAATGCAAGTACGAGTTGCCACTCGTTGGTTTACAGTGGTTTTGTGAGACAATTTTTCTAGCTTCATGTGAGAGCTCAAGGTCGAGAAAGATAAGCTTGTGGGGATCAAACACATGTGTGAAACCTAGGCCTAATTGGTTGTCATTACAGTAGGCCACAAATGACGAAAGCTGTTCGGTGGATCCGCTCCAGATGATTATAATGTCGTCAATATAACGACCATAATAAATTATATGCTGGGTGCAGGGGTTTTGGTGCCAAATTGCTGACTCTTGCCAGTATCCCATCGTTATATTGGCATAACATGGGGCAAAATTTGCCCCTATAGCAGTTCCTTGTAGCTGGAGATAAAATTTATTTAGGAAAGTGAAATAATTGTGTTTAAGGCAAAACTCGGTTCCTTCGATTACGAATCGAGCTTGCCGTGGATTGATGGAGAAATCTTTATTTAGAAAATATTGCAAGGCTCTTAGTCCAACTTCATGAGGTATGGATGTGTATAGAGAACACACATCTAGAGATGCCCACAAGTAACCATCTTCCCAGGTGTATTGTTGGAGGATTAATTTTTTGAAAAGTTTTTTTTGTTTTTTTGGGGATTTTTCATTAATTGTGCTTAAATTTAGAGTTAATACAATAACAGCTGCATATTGTGATTTTTGTGTTACATTGTAATTTAACCATGTTTTAATTTTACACCTTTATTGTAAAGGGCTCTAACATGGAGGGGTTAACAGATTCCCCACAGCAAGAACATAGCCCACAGTCACTTCTGGCTCTCCAATTAGCTGTGGGCCCCTCCCCTTTCCTTTAAATATCCACTGGTCCTGTCACGTGACTTGACAAAGCAGCTATCGCGAAACATGTAGTCAGCGTGACGGGACCAGTCTTCCTCCACAGCCGCACTGTCAGAAAGTACCCCTGACCTTGTCCTTCACAAAGACCGGCACACGCGGCCCGACGAGTGACGTCATCGCGGACCGCAACGCTGATCCTCCTCCACACCAGGGCCATCCATCGGCACTCGACACACACACCCGGATAGCTGCAGCCACGCAGCTCACCTTTAACTGCTTCCCGACCGCGCGTCGTCTTTTCACGGCGGCAGTCGGGGAGCTGGGCGCGAATCGCCGTAAATATACGGCGATTTGCATATTGGCCACCAGGGGGCGCGCGCGCGCCGCGCGCACCCGCCGCACTCCTGAGGAGTGTGCCCGCGGCTCGGGCGGACCCGATGTCCGCCGGCGAGCCGCGATGAGCGGCTACAGGGAAAAGAAGGGGAACCGCCGATGTAAACACGGCGGTTCCCCGCCCTGTCAGTGGGGCATGGGTGATCTACTGATCCCTGTCACTGGGATCAGTTAGATCTCTCATGCCCATGTTAGCCCAACCCCCCCACAGTAAGAACACACCCAGGGAACACAGTTAACCCCTAGCTCCCCCCCCCAGGTTAACCCCTTCACTGCCAATGACATTTATACAGTAATCAGTGGACATTTAAATTTCTGATCGCTGAATAAATGTCATTGGTCCCAAAAAAGTGTCAAAAATGTCCGACATGTCCGCTGAAATATCGCAGTACCGCTAAAAATCGCAGATCGCCGCCATTACTAGTAAAAAATAAAAAAAAAATAAAAACCCCAGAAATGAATTCTCATCATCCGTAAAAACGCGGCCACTTTTGCGCAAACCAATCAATAAACGCCGATTGCGATTTTTTTTATCGCAAATATGAGGAAGAATATAAATCGGCCAAAAACGGTGAAAAAAAATGTTTTTTTATATTTTTTTTTTGGATTTGAATTTTAGCAAAAAGTAAGAAATTTGGGTTTTTTTGCAAAATGGTCGCTCTTCTTTTGTTTATAGCGGCGATCAGAAATGACGCAGCGGTGATCAAATACCACCAAAAGAAAGCTCTATTTGTGGGAAAAAAAGGACGCAAATTTTGTTTGGGTACAACGTCGCACGACCGCGCAATTGTCAGTTAAAGCGACGCAGTGCCGAATCGCAAAAAGTGCTCTGGTCCTAAAGCTGCAAAACCTTCCGGGGCTGAAGTGGTTAAAGAGCCTCCATATCCCTACCTGGCAGCACACCTCCATTGGCTCCTTTGATCCTCTCCCATCGCAGCCACACCACGCGTCCAGTGTCAGACTGGAAGGGACCCCTCCATGTTGGTACACCCTGGCTCCCATGTGGCTCTCATGTGGTGACAGGCTACTTTCTGATGTAAGTGCTGCTTTTAACCTTTTTATCAATTTTATGAATTGTCAATACATTTTAGACTTTTTCACAACGAACTTGGATTGTCCCAAACATCAGTTAATCAGGTAACCCTCTGGATAACGACACACAACCCACAGTATTGTGAAATATTAACATTGTTCATAACAACCATCATACCTGCTTGGAAGCGCCTTAAGGATTTCCCCTCCCCCTCCTTTTTTCTGGTTAAATAGTATAAACACTTGCTTTTAAGGTTTTACATAGTAGCTATACCTGAAAATGGGCCAGCATAAAGTGACTAGCAGGACTGTTTGACTAAAGTTCCACTTTAACCACTTCCCTCAGAATCCCGTCATATGACGACGTAAATTTGAGCCTGGATATCTGAATGGTGCCTGCAGCTACAGGCTCCATTCAGATATATATTTTTTTCAGCTGGCGATCCTGTGTTTGATAAAATTGGTCTTAGCGGCGGATTCGCCACAAGATCACTTTTATCAGGTCCCCCCCCCCCTCCCGCCGCTTTCTGGACCCGCTGGCAGTGGCGGAGATGATCAGGTCCTCTCCTCCCAGTGTCCATGAGCCCAAGCCGCTCACTCGTCTCTATAACACGGCAGGGCGGAAATGACGTCACAAGTCACTTCCGCCCAACATTTTACTGTAAATATGAGATCTGAGGTCTTTTTGACCCCAGATCTCATATTTAAGAGGTCCTGGCATGCTTTTTTCTATTACAAGGAATGTTTACATTTCTTGTAATAGGAATAAAAGTGATCAATTTTTTTTTCTTAAAAAAAGAAGAACAGTGTAAAAATAAAAAGTAAAATAAATAATTAAAAAAAATTTTTTTTTAAAGCGCTCTGTCCCTGCATGAAGAAGCGAACGCATACGTAAGTCTCATTCACATATGAAACCTGTGTTTCATATGTGAAACCCTGGGGGCTCCCTTGTCAAAGGGGGGGGTTCCAGTTCTCGATAAGCCCCCCGCACGCAGACTCCACCAACCACCGCCCAGGGTTGTGGGGAAGAGGCCCTTGTCCCCATCAGCACGGTGCTGCCCCAAAGCACCCCCCCTCCCCCATGTTGAGGGCATGTGGCCTGGCATGGTCCAGGAGGGGAGGGCGCTCACTCATCCCCCCTTTCCTGACCTGCCAGGCTGCATGCTCAGATAAGGGCCTAGTATGGATTTTTTTTTTTTTGGGGGGGGGGGCCCACACCATCTTTTTTTTGTGGCAAGGGGTTCCTCCTCAACATTCATACCAGACTCAAAGAGCCTGGTATTGTGGGGATCCCGTTCCCCACAATTGTGGGGATCCCGTTCATTGAAGTTGGACATGAAGTCGCAGGGCAAAGTCAGATCTACAGTCCTACGACTGCTGTGTCATAGCAGGGTGAATCCGGCCTGATCAAAAGAAAAAAAAAAAAAAAAAAGGAGCAAGGGTTCTTCTCCACAACATGTTGGCAGGTGACAGTTTTTTTTACGCAGGCTCTTCTTGGGAACGAGGAAAAAAAAAAAAAAAAAA
>BLSH010448856.1:1004310-1031314 GCA_018402905.1 Glandirana rugosa | reverse complement strand
CACATGTAAACGTGTCTAACTGGGCGTTTTTAAACATTGTTTTGAAGCTGTCAATTTATGTCGTTCAGGGGAGGTTGTGTAACGTCTCGTGTAAATGAAGCCTTAGTGGGCATGTAGGAGGAGGGAATGACTCTATAGTCACATGGGCTGCTCACATGTGATAGGTTCAGGAAATGCTCAGCATAGAAACTCACTGAAAACTGAGCATGTGCAGAGCTGCCAACACCGCTCTGCAAAATCCCTAGCTGAATTGGGGACATGGACAGAAGATGGAGATAGAGAGCAGTAGGATCAACCAGGAATTTTGCAGAATACAGAAAACTAATCTCCTATTGACTGAGTGAGTATGAACGTCACGTAATTCCACATTTATTGATCGTTGTTTTTGATGTGGGTTGAGAGACACTTTATTATTCAAAATATCATGTTTACCTGATTCAAAAAAATAAACCTTTTATTTTAGTGCTGAACATAAAGGTAGGATAAATAAAAGCAAGGAAGGAAAAGAAAACGTTGAATTTAATTTTGTAGTGGATTTGGTTATGTTCAGTGGGACTTTTATTGTTTACAAATGGAACAATGACTCCTGTAGATTACAAGTACATGGGTTGTTAGCCATTGTTGTTGTGATGATTGTGTCTTCTGGTTGTATAAAGGCTGTGACCTGTTTCATAAAGGACAGAAGGTTCTAACCTTTATAATCCAGGAGTTTATCTGGAGGGATATTTCTGGAGGGGGGGGGGATTAAGGAGATCTGCGTTTAGCTGTGTTGTGTAAAGGAACTGTGCAGCATCCTACATGAGCATTGACTTTTGATAATGGGAAAAAAGCAAGTGGTAAGTGCGTGCAATTTTATTTTTATTTTATTTTATTTTTATGTTCTTCCGATTGGTCATTTATATACTTTAAATTATACAACGGTTATTTTCGCCAGAGTAGATTCTTGTCTTGTGGTCTGCACAAAAGTTTTTCAATTGGTGTCACTGATATAGCTGCAACCCTTTGACTGTGTTTCAGGATAATGTAGAAAAAATGAATAATTCCATCTCTAAGTTAAGTGTATAGAAGTGTCAGCTCCTGGATGTATCAGTGGTCGTTAGCACAGTATGATTGCTGGCCAAAATTGGTAGCAGTGTTTGGTCTTCGCTGTCAGATTAGTATGGAGGTTTTAGAGCTGCAATAGGGAACATCCACTTTTTTTTTTTTTTATATACTTTCACATTTGCAAAAAAGAACAATACAAACATATTAAAAAGGAACATTTCACTAGATTGCTTCCAAAGATGTACAGTCACAATAGGGGGGGCATTCATCAGTCAAAAAGAGATCCTGCAATTTGCACAACGTATCTTCATATATATCAAATTTATATTGCCGGAGAGGGCTCTGCGAAGGTTCCCCCCGATTGGGAACATCTGTTTACATGCGGAAATAGCTGCTCGCTCTGATCTTTTACCCATTTGATCCTTCCCTGAAAATCTGCTGGGGCCGAATCAAATATACCGTTTTGTGACACTTGTAAAATCATATGAAGGCGAGAATAGTTTTGTTTTAATAAAGAATATTAACTATGTAATGATTTTCCTTTCCAGGCACCACCACGTGCCCTTCCGCCAATGCCAAGGTACTGTGAATTACACCTTATAAAAATAGACATTAATTTCTGAAAATAGGGAACTAAATATTTATTTGGAATGCATATATGTTAAAGCGTATGTCAAGCTTAATGTTTGGATAGTGTAAGAATGGATTAGAACCCCTGTCAGGTTTTACTGCTTCTGGTGACAATGTTTAAACAGATTTCAACAAGTGAGCTGAACTCTCTAACATTAACAAATACAGAATTAAAAATGCTTTTTATTGTAGGGTTGTAGAAGGCGAAAACAGTTCCATATCTGTCTGTGCCCCTGTTGTAGATTTCCTCTCACTTCCTGTCTGCTAAAACTGTTGTCAGTGGGGCAGAAAGTGAGGGAAAATCTTTTTAATATGGTCCTGGATAGCAGTAAAACCAGACAGGGTTTTTGTTCTAGGTACATATAAGAGCTAGGTAAGTAGATGAGGACATTCTGCATATAGTGAGTCTTTATAATATTCATACAGCCTATATTATGTTTTTAATGAATATATACAATTCAAAACAGGATTAAATGTGTATTTTTTATGTGCTTGCTCCTGTGATTTGAGCATGCCAGGTTCAGTTTTTGTAATAAAAATGAAGTACAGTGCATGTAACATTCAGGCTGGGTTCACACCTATGTGAATTGGATGTGCTTACACCGCATCCAATTCTCATAACACTTGAAAAAACATTGTTTTCAATGTGTCCAGTTCACAGAGGTGCGGTGCATTCGCAGTCCGCATTGCACAGAAAATGTGTGCGTTTTCTGTGCAGTGCGGTGTGAATTCCCATTATTCCCAGCCCATTATGTTCAATGGGAACTCATCTGACTCGCAGATGTATTCCGCATTGAACGGGGAT
The DNA here is from genome assembly GCA_018402905.1 of Glandirana rugosa. Classification (NCBI taxonomy): domain Eukaryota; kingdom Metazoa; phylum Chordata; class Amphibia; order Anura; family Ranidae; genus Glandirana; species Glandirana rugosa. The sequence goes on along the minus strand of BLSH010448856.1, from coordinate 1,028,835 downwards.
TCTTTCCCCCTCTTCACTGCACCTCCTCGCTCTCCTCCCTGGTGAGCTGAAGAGCGGTGCCTGTCCTTCTCACCGATAATAAGACTGGAATTCGCACCGGACTGGTGTGAATTCAGCCTCAAAGAAAGATGGCTGCAAATGTACCAGCCTCTGCAATGAATCTTCCGATATACTCTTCTCTGTAGAGAAATACAGTGCCTTGAAAAAGTATTCATACCCCTTGAAATTGTCCATATTTTGTCATGTTAAAACCAATAATTTAAATGTATTTTATTGGGATTTTATGTGATAGACCAACACAAAGCGGCACATAATTGTGAAGTGGAAGGAAAATGATAAATAGTTTTCAACATTTTTAACAAATAAGTATCTGAAAAGTGCAGCGTGCATTTGTATTCAGCCCCCCTGAGTCAATACTTTGTAGAACCACCTTTCGCTGCAATTACAGCTGCAAGTGGTTTTGGGGATGTCTCTACCAGCTTTGAACATCTAGTAAAGACATTTTTACCCATTCTTCTTTGCAAAATAGCTCAAGCTCTGTTAGATTGAATGGAGAGCGTCTGTGAACAGAAATTTTCAAGTCTAGCCACAGATTCTCAATTGGATTTAGGTCTGGACTTTGACTGGGCCATTCTAATACACGAATATGCTTTGATCTAAACCATTCCATTTTAGCTCTGGCTGTAAGTTTGGGGCCATTAGACTGTTGGAAGGTGAACCTCCGTTCCAGTCTCAAGTCTTTTGCAGACTCTAACGGGTTTTCTTCTAAGATTGCCCTGTATTTGGCTCCATCCATCTTCCCATCAACTCTGACCAGCTTCCCTGTCCCTGCTTGAAAAAAAGCATCTCCACAACATGATGCTACCACCACCATGTTTCACGGTGGGGATGGTGTGTTCAGGGTGATGTACAGTCAGTTTTCCGCCACACATAGCCTTTTGCTTTTAGGCCAAAACGTTCAATTTTGGTCTCATCTGACCTGAGCACATTCTTCCACATGTTTGCTGTGTCCCCCACATGGTTTCTTGCAAACTGCAAACGGGAGTTCTTTCAACAATGGCTTTCTTCTTGTCACTCTTCCATAAAGGCCAGATTTGTGGAGTGCACAACTATTGGTTGTCCTGTGGACAGATTCTCCCACCTGAGCTGTGGATCTCTGCAGCTCCTCTGGAGTTATCATGGGCCTCTTGGCTGCTTCTCTGATTTAATGCTCTCCTTGCCCGGCCTGTCAGTTTAGGTGGACGGCCATGTCTTGGTAGGTTTTCAGTTGTACCATACTCTTTCTATTTTCAGATGATGGATTGAGCAGTGGTCCGTGAGATGTTCAAAGCTTGGAATATTTTTTTTATAACCTAACCCAGCTTTAAACTTCTCCACAACTTTATCCCTGACCTGTCTGGTGTGTTCCTTGGCTTTCATGATGCTGTTTGTTCACTTAGGTTCTCTAGCAAACCTCTGAGGCCTTCACAGAACAGCTGTATTTATACTGAGAGTAAATTACACACAGGTGGACTCTTTTTACTAATTAGGTGACTTCTGAAGGCAATTGGTTCCATTACATTTTAGTTAGGGGTATTAGAGTAAAGGGGGCTGAATACAAATGCACGCCACACTTTTCGCATATTTATTTATAAAAAATGTTGAAAACCATTTATCATTTTCCTTCAACAATAATGTGCCACTTTGTGTTGGTCTATCACATAAAATCCCAATAAAATACATTTATGTTTTATGGTTGCAACATGACAAAATATAGAAAATTTCAAGGGGTATGAATACTTTTTAAAGGCACTGTAGCTTCAGCTAGGGGGCAAAATTTACCCCAGTGATTTGTTACAGCTTTTTATTTATTTATTTATTTATTTATTATTATTATTATTGTTATTATATATATTTTTTTCATCTTGCATTAGAATTTTTTTTTTTCTGTTTTTCATGCAATCGCACGGAAATCTTATTTTATTGCCAAAGCACATTTCAAGGTAAGTTAAAGTACTTCTACATTCCAGATCTCAAACATAGGCATTGTGTGTTATCATTTGTAAAGAATCGTAAAAGGTCCCTTAAGTCATGATTTTGTTGCATGCAAGGTAATGGTTTATTCCCCATGAAGGACAGCACACCAAAATAATATTGCTATGATGTTTATGGAAAAGGAAATGACTAAATCAGCTAAAATCTCTTTTTGATGTGTGAATAGATTGGTGCAGTTGGCTGACTCTAAGGCCCGGTCCACACTATTCAGATGCAAATTGAGTCACACAGGGGTTGATTTACTAAAACTGGAGAGTGCAAAATCTGGTGCATTTGTGCATAGTAGACAATTAGCTTCTCGCTTCAGCTTGTTCAATTAGGTCTAAAAAAAAAAAAACTGGAAGATGATTGGTTTCTATGCAAAACACGCTCCAGTTTTAGTAAGTCAACCCCACAGAGTCCCATAACAAGGGAAATCACATTGTTTTCAATGGAGTCCATTCACATCAATGCGACTGAGCACAGATCGATTTTGGAAAAGGTTCCTGTACTACTTTGGAGTGATTCCAGTGCGATTTTGGCCCCATAGACTATACAAGCCTTATGAAACTTGCATCCAAATAGTACTACATAGTCGCACTGAAAGTCAGATCAAAATTGTATTGCAGCAGTGGAACCTAGCCTAATACTGCAGCTCCTGGTATTCAGTTGTCTGTTAAAATGTTAAAGAATCCCCTTCCTATTTTTACTTAAAGAAGAACTCCATCCAGGGTAAAAGTTATCAGCAAACTTACAGATTTCCAGGTATGGGTATGTCCAGACCCATCCTTGAAACAGCATGTGCACAGACTTGGAGATTTGAAAGACATTGGGGTTGATTTACAAAAGGTAAATATGCTGGGGAATTTTCCTTTTAGCTTAGTGAACGTGGTGAAAATTCACTTTTCAAAGAAGACCAAATCGCATGCAAAGAAAATTATAAAAAAAAACAAAAAAAACAAAACATTATTTTTGCTTTTACATAATTGGATGATGAAAGTCAGCAGAACTTCACCTTATTCGCTAAGCTAAGGGAAAATTTCCTTGCAAAGTGAACAGCTTATTTTCTTTTAGTAAATCAAATCCATTGAAAGCAGGAGAAAAGCAGAGTTGGTCTTATCTGCCAGGGATTATTTAGGGCTTCTCTTTATCGTGCATATAAGTATATTGCTTACAGATTTCATCTTAACTATACTTCTTTTATTTCTTGCAGATGAAATTCCCATTGGTCGCCAAAAAAAGAGAAAGTCAAAGACAAGCAGTACACTTGGTAAGACATTAATAATGTTATTCTTATAACACATTTGTTCTTATAAAAAGGACATATACTCAATTTGCAAACGTGAGAAATGTACAACTCACCTCAGGATAGTGAATCTAAGAACTTATCCAGATTGCTCTTTATATCCTAGGGGACTATTTTTAAAGACAAGGCAGAACAAGGTAAACTTGATTTGTTAGGATTCACCAGCAATTTTTACACCTATTTTTAAAGGTAAGACCACTGGGTCAGTGAATACAAAAAAGAAGGGAATCTGATCATAAATGGAGAATAAACAGTAAAGTTTACACAATTGCACTGGTACCTCCCCTGTTTCTGTAGAGCTGTAATAAATGAATATATGTCTATGTGGGCAGAACATGTACAAATGGAAGTAATGCATAACGTCAAGTGATTCCATGCAATCAGTATAACATTAAAAGGTTTGTTCTGCAGTTCTGTGACCCATTTCAGCAGAGAGCGGGCTGAAGCCCGCTGTTGGCTGACGTCAGAGTCAACAGTCGGGATCCGCCCACTTGCCTGGACCGGCACTTGGCTCAGCCTTTCAGCAAGCCACTGGGAGACTGAGCCGGCTGCTTCCGTCCCCTCCACAGCCCAGCACTCCAGTGAGCGAGGAGGGGGCAGAGCAGATAGAGGTGACTGACAGTCACCAGCTCTCTGCTCAGGGAGCCCTGAGAAGCGAGCAATCGGCGGTGTTTGCTCGGTTCTCAGTGTTAGAGCCTGCGGTAGACAGATGCAGCATCGGATTGATAGGTGTGCATAGCCTATTGCATTAGGGTGTGCACCCCAAAGCTCAAACACGTGCCTTGCTCTGCAGCCTCAGCTGCACTGGGCAGTGAATGAATGGGAAGTGCTCTGTGCTGAATGGCTTCCTGTTCATTCACAAACTGAAGCATAGTAAACCCAGTTTACTATGCTTCAGTTATGAATGAACACAGTGAGTGTGCTTACTGTGTTCATTTAGAAAAGGAAGAGGTCGCCAAATGACATATTTACTAGCCCCTTCCCCTGTTCTCCATTCTGAAACATTTCCTGCAGCAGACGGCGGGAGAGGGGAGGGAAGTCAGCAGCACTGCGGGGGATGGCACAGGGAAACCTGGCCAGGAGGAAGAATTGGCACCGCACCTAGTGATTAGGCCATGCCTATGCATCTAGGTAAGTATTATTCAGAAGAAGAAAACTAACCCCATACTTCTCTTTTAATAGTTTTTAATAGTGAAAATGACCGAAGCAAATATGCCACGTTTAAAGGAGACCTACGGTCAATGATTGGCACATACTTACCTCTGTCATGGATTGTGGTCCTCCAGAGTCCTAGTGACTGCCAGCTCAGCGCAGATTGTTCTGTTCCAGGCATATGACTAGATCTGTTTAAAGCGGAGTTCCATGCTTTTTTTTGTTTATTAAAAGTCAGCAGCTACAAAAAGTGTAGCTGCTGACTTTTAATAAACAGAAACTTACCCGTCTCCCGGTCCAGCGACGGCTGCTCCTGAAGCCTCGCTCGTCTCCCCCCTCCTCCCTGCGGCGCCGGCATTGCAAGTGTGGGCACCGGCTGTGGCTTCACGGCCGGGCACGCACTGCGCATGCGCGAGTCACGCTGCGTGTTGCCAGTGGCCAGGCAATCTTCTGGGACTTGTGACGTGTCCCAGAAGATTGCCAGGAGGGAGGGGCCGCCTAGGAGGAGAGGAGGAGTCGCCTAGGCGGCCCCGAGGCGGAAGGTGGAAGAGGGACAGGAAGTCCCTCTGAAACCTGGGGACACACTCCCCCCCCAAAAAAATGACATGCCAAATGTGGCATGTAAGGGTGTGAGGAGTGCTTAAAGCGGAAGTTCCATTTTTGGGTGGAACTCCGCTTTAAGGTGAAAGCATTGATTGACTGTTAAGACAGAGACGGCCAATTAGAGCCTTCACTTCATACAGAGCTGGTCATTCACCTTGAGTAATAGAGGGAAAGGGTGGTGGTTGCTGGGATTCCAGAAGATCCTGCTTTCTGATAGTGGTTAGTTTTCAGGAAAAGGAGGAGTCAGGGGATTTTTTCTTAATGCCAATCTTAGCAGTACCAGCGCACCTTATAGCTCTGCCATAAAACTGCAATCATTCCAGTTATGTGCAACAATGGCATTTAGCGATCATCTGATCTTCCAATTCATTTTAATATATGCCGCATAATAGGTACAGTGCCTTGAAAAAGTATTCATACTCCTTGAAATTTTCCACATGTCATGTTACAACCAAAAACGTGGATGTATTTTATTGGGATTTTATGTGATAGACCAACACAAAGTGGCACATAATTATGAAGTGGAAGGAAAACGATAAACGGTTGTCACATTTTTTTTTACAAACAAATATCTGAAAAGTTTGGCGTGCATTTGTATTCAGCCCCCCTGAGTCAATACTTTGTAGAACCTCCTTTCACTGCAATTACATCTGCAAGTCTTTTTGGGTATATCTTTACCAGCTTTGCACATCTAGAGAGTGACATTTTTGCCCATTCTTCTTTGCAAAATAGCTCAAGCTCTGTCAGATTGGATGGAGAGCGTCTGTGAACAACAATTTTCAAGTCTTGCCACAGATTCTCAATTGGATTTAGGTCTGGAGTTTGACTGGGCCCTTCTAACACATGAATATGCTTTGATCTAAACCATTCCATTGGCTGTATGTTTAGGGTCGTTGTCCTGCTGGAAGGTGAACCTCCGCCCCAGTCTCAAGCCTTTTGCAGGCTCTAACAGGTCTTCTTCTAAGATTGCTCTGTATTTAGCTCCATCCATCTTCCCATGAACTCTGACCAGCTTCCCTGTCCCAGCCGAAGAAAAGCATCCCCACAACATGATGTTGCCACCACGTGTTCAGGGTGATGTGCAGTGTTAGTTTTCTGTCACACATAGCATTTTGCTTTTAGGCCAGAAAGTTCAATTTTGGTCTCATCTGACCAGAGCACCTTCTTCCACATGTTTGCTGTGTCCCCCACATGGCTTCTTGCAAACGGGACTTCTTATGACTTTCTTCTTGCCACTCTTCCATAAAGGGCAGATTTGTGGAGTGCACCACTAATCGTTGTCCTGTGGACAGATTGTGCCACCTGAGCTGTGGAACTCTGCAGCTCCTCCAGAGTTGCCATAGGCCTCTTGGCTGCTTCTCTGAATAATGCTGTCGTTGCCTGGCCTGTCAGTTTAGATGGACGGCCATGTCTTGGTAGGTTTGCAGTTGTGCTATACTCTTTCCATTTTCCAATGATGGATTGAACAGTGCTCTGTGAGATGTTCAAAGCTATATTTTTTTATAACCTAACTGTGCTTTAACCTTCTCCACAACTTTATACCTGACCTGTCTGGTATGTTTCTTGGCCTTCATGATGCTGTTTGTTCACTCAGGTTCTCTAACAAACCTCTGAGGGCTTCACAGAACAGCTGTATTTATACTGAGATTAAATTACACACAGATGGACTCTATTTACTAATTGGGTGACTTCTGGAGGAAATTGGTTCCACTAGAGTTTAGTTAGGGGTATCAGAGTAAAGGAGGCTGAATACAAATGCACTCCGAAACTTTTCAGATTTTTATTTGTAAAAAATGTTGAAAACAATTTATCATTTTCCTTCCATTCACAATTGTGTGCCACTTTGTGTCGGTCTATCACATAAAATCCCAATAAAATACATTTACGTTTTTGGTTGTAACATAACAAAATGTGGAAAATTTCAAGGGGTATGAATACTTTTTCAAGGCACTGTATATACTATCATGTGCATGCCTGTTTGAAAGAGAAAAAAAACAATACATCATAGGTATAAAAAGTTTGATTTTTACATTTGAATATCTGTACAATTGAGCATTTGTTGCTCAGGACTTTTGCAATGTGCTTGGAAACATTGATGACTACTTCTGCATGACTTACCTTCCCAGCTTTGTATGGAAGGAAAATCACTTTACATACTGATTTTTCCTTTTTTCAGACGATACTGTACAAGACACAGATATAAGGCCCTCTGAAAGCAGAGAGCCTCTTACCCCTGAAAGGCGAAGGAAGAAAAAGAAGAAACTGATAGGTTTGTTGCTTGGACAATTGCTTAATTATTTCTATTTCTATTATGAAAATATTCATAGCCAAGATACAATTTAATTCTGAACATTAGGAAAATTTAAAAGCACCAAATCATACATTTGTCAATTAGATGATAAAAATGAATAAACATATTTTGTAAAAGCAACTAGGGTAAGTACTTGAATCTGTCTCTATGTCATCCCCAACACTCTGGGAGAGGGAGTTGCAGCTCTAGTAGCCATTCGGGTGCACTGAATGCACATGAGCTGACAAGGAACTTGCTGACATGAAGAGAGAGTAAAGCGAAGACATCACCAATCTGATGGTGCTCCCCCTTTTTTTTTTTTTTTGTTTAGCAACAGGCTGAGGCGCAGGGAGGACACCATGTTCTAGTCATCTAGTGTTTAACTGTAACAGACAAAAGTCAGATAACCAACATGGCTGTGCTATCTAGTAGAGTTGTTAAATCTCTGCTTTGTGTGAATAGAGTTAGAAATCCTTTGCCAGGTGTAAGGGTGTATATATCTGATGTATTTGACTGCCTGGAGTTCATACAAAGGACTGATGGTAGATAGACACTGGCAGGTTAAAGCCCAGCTACCTATGCGGGGATCCTGTACTTTTATCTAGTAACTGGAGCTTTTGCAGTCTAGGTTACATTGATTCTTTCACTAAATAAAAATGGTCAAAAATGTGCCTCCTACCAAAAAAGACTTTTCATAACCACCTCAGAATGTTCTGACTACAACACTTTTGGGAGAGTAAGATTCTTATTCTCTCACTCTACGCTTTGATTCCATCCACCAACCCCTAGATTACTACAGGGCACATTAGTAATGTAGGGGCTTGTGGGAGGAACCATAGCACATCGGTACACCAGAAAAGCAACACAGAAGTGTTGTATTTAGAAGAGTCTTTGCAGTACAGCAGTGATCGTCAGTCTGGGTGAGGCAAATCTCAAATATCTTATTTGTAGGGGGGTACATTTTGACCATTATTATTTAAAGTGATACTAAAGTTTCCATTTTTTAAAATCAAAATAATAAACATGTTGCACATCTCATGCACATCGCTGGATTGAGATTGGACTTAGGTAAGTATAAGAATGCATTAGTTAAAAAAAAATCTTCAGCCTTTAGAACCTAACCGCTTGCCGACCGCCGATCGGCATTTGACGGCGACAGAGTGGCTCTTTAAGGCAAAACGCCGTCACATGATGGCGACTGCCAGATCGCGCGCTCACTGTGTCCGGGGAGGGCCAGGGAGCGGGTGCGGCGGATTCGATCTCCGCCGGCTACCCGCGATGCCCCCCCCCCGGAGTGAAAGAACGGAGGTCCGTGTAAGTAAACACGGACCTCCGTTCTGTGAGAGGGGGAAGTGCTGTGATCACAGCCTTCCTTTACATGGAAGCTGTGATCACTTCCCTTCCCCTCTTAGGGCAGCCCCTATACAGTAAGAACACACCCAGGGAACACAGTTAACCCTTAGAGCGCCCCCTGCAGGTTAACCCCTTCACTGCCAATGGCATTTACACAGTAATCAGTGCATTTTTATAGCAATTTTCAGTTAAAGCGACGCAGTGCCGAATCGCAAAAAGGGCTCTGGTCCTAAAGTGTGAAATCCTTCCGGGGCTGAAGTGGCAATGGAGATGCTTTACATTTTGTAGCCATGTGTCCATACAGTATTGTTCTATTTGTATTCTAAGGGGCCCCCTAGATTAGTCTATAGCAGGGGTCTCCAAACTTTCTAAACAAAGGGCCAGTCTACTGTCCAGCAGACTTAAGGGGGCGGGAGTGTGGGTATTGGGAGTAGAAAAGCTCCCGACATCAGTGGGAATGAACAATGCCCCATCTTTGGTGTCAGTGGGCAGAATAGCACCCTATTGTTGGAAGGAATTGTGCCCCATTGTTGTTGTCATTGGACCCCATTGTTGTTGTCATCGGGCCCCATTGTTTTTTTCGTCGGGCCTCATTGTTAGTGTCATTGGGAGGAATTTTGCCCATTCATTGGTGTCGGGGGGGGGGGGCATTATGAACCATTGTTTGTGTCAGTGGATGAAAATACTTCCCCAAGGGCCAGATAACAGCAAGAAAAGGGCCACATCTGGCCCCGGGCCACAGTTTGGAGACGACTGGTCTATAGTAATAAGGGTGGGTCTGGCTTCTGGATCTTGCCATTGGAGTACACAATTAAATATGAGAATATTAACTGTGCATCAGCTGAGCTGTGAATGATAAGTTTTAGGGATTTGATACCTAAAAGTAAAGTTTCAATTTAAATTGAAATAGCCCAGCTGTTTCTGACCCCTCTGTGTATGCATAAAGAGGTTCTTCATCCCATGGACCATCTTGAAAAGAAACAAAAGAAAGGCGTAACAAATGTTCTTTTTTTTCATTTCTAAATGTATTATGAAAATGTTTTTTTTTCAGATGCTGAAACTTCATTTACCAATCAAACTCTTAATAGCTTATCAATAGTGGAGAATGGCAGTGGCACAGATTACCCGCTTTCAGAGGAAGGGGTTGTTCGCAAACCTCGCCGGAGAGCAAAGTGAGTGTATAATTGATGGTGTAACGCCTTGTCTTTATATGGAAGCAGTTGTCTTCTTCTTTGTTACTTGAATCAGCCTGTCGTTGACAGTGAAGTTAAAAAGAAAGAAGCGCTTCCACAAGCGAGATGTTTGAAATGTCCATGCCTGTTTTTCTCAACCGTGCATTTAAATTTGCATACAGTAGTAATGTGTTGGGACTGAAAATGGGCAGTATATTTTATTATGACAAAAAGGGAGAAGTTTTCGAGAGCGTGCCATCATCCTATTAGCGAAGAAAGAAAACTGTAGAGGCGAACCTCTCAAATAAGTGGATTTTTTAGGCACAGCATGAGACTAATAAGCGGACAATTCCTTAAAAAGTTAACATTTTATTGATATCATACAGACATATTTAAAAAAAAAAAAAAGCATGATATAATCATAAATGGGGTGACCCAAGAAAAGGACTAACCCTAATAATATAAGAACAGTTTGCAAGGTGTATATAGACTAAAATACACCAGAAAGGAAATGATACATAGTACCATACTACTGTATGTATTATTTAAGTCCTTGTGTGATGGTCGACGCGTTTCGCTGTGTGCTTCCCCTGGACCATTTCCTTGCAAGCTGAAAGTTGGGTAGACAAAAAATACATATATATATATTATATCACAACATGACTTTACAATAGTTTTTTATATCATATCGTATACATTGTGACTTTAAGCAAATAGACTATAGGTGTAAATTAGTTAAATTGTGGCTTACTTCTGGCTGTCTGTGCTTTGGGATATAGTCAGGGGGGCGGACACAGGGGAATATGGTTCACTTCACAAGTGAAAAAACAACTAAATTGTGAAACACATATCATTAGTAGTAGATATATGATCACCGGGGTATATATAACCAATGTGCCAACATCCCATGGAATAAACCTAATCTCAAGGATTCCCCCTTTGTGTGTTATTGGGACTTTTAGGGCACAGATAAACATCAAACATATAAAATAAAATCAAATACAATTTATTGAAAGTACAACATTGAAAATTTACAATGATACATCCATACAGCAATTGGAGCCAAAGTTGTGATAGAAAGCAAGGTTATATAACAAGGCTGGATTTTCTTGCAGCTTTTTAAGCATTTCTTGTCAAATGGCCCAACATGTTTCTGGATACAAAATTCCCTTCTTCAGGGGCATTCATTTGTAACATACATGGTATATGCTGAAAAATATACATACACAGATTAATGGTTATCCCCCCACCAAGGTACATATATCTCCATGAACACAAAATCTCAAATTCATATATATCGCCATATATTTGTCCTATATACAATTACAAAACAAGATTACCTTGTTAAGCCATGTTCCACATCTATCTGGGTGGATGATAACCCTGCAAAAAGCGCCACCAGCAAGAGACTGGTGCCCTTTCCCCCGTAAGGGTGAGGTGCCAAGAAAGTAGGTAGACGAGCGTCCACTGCTCCTCTGGATTCCCAAATCCGGGCCCAAAGCAACCGGTCAAGGCAATAGGGGACTATCGACGAGTGACCCCCTTGTGTACCAATGGGTCTGTATGAAAAAAAAAATATATATATAGACATATACTAGTGACGCAAAAAATTGAACGACCCTTAAGTAGACAAAAGGCTATCAGTACTATTATATTGCGGCTTTATATGCTTGATTTCTATAACAAAATTAGAGATATAGAAAAGGGGCGAATATAAATGGAGGGGTAAACCAAAGCTGTAACCCCTTACAATATTGGGCCCCAAAAGGAACTCAGGCTCAACAAAGGTAGCCTATCCAGAGATATCCATAGCGCCGTTAGGGCGCGATAGTAAAGCTGAAATGAGCCCAGTATACAGGGCCCTTCAAATAAGAGGCCTTGCCGTAAGCAATATCTGTCTAGAACATTGCCTTGTCTAAACGAGTTTTGGTTGGCAAATCATCTTACCGTGAAGAGCTACCGGTGTCCGTGGCGGCATGTGTCGTGGAGCCCTCCTCGCTCTAACTATAAATACCCGCGACCTGAACCTGATAGGAAGGCGTCAATGCGAGTGTCATGTGACGCGCCGGAAAATGCTGGGGCGGAGACCGCTCACTTCCTCCCTATGCGCGCGCGCCACTACAGGCGCGGATCGCGCACGTCATGCATAGGAGGGTAAATGTGTGTGACAGAGACATCACCAAAAAAGGGGGATATGCGCATGCGCCGTCCGCAAGGAAACTGGCTTCAAAAGCGCAAAACACGGGCCAGACTCAAAAGCCATTTCTCGCCCTTAATGTACCCCACAAAATGGTCCTTACCGGAGCCTCCGGCCCAAAAAGGAATCCCCGAAAAGGGTGTGCGCGGCCCGCACCCCCCCAAAAACCCAACTCAGGACAGTCCCCGAAGGGGAGATCCAAGGGGGGGAGAGAGAGCGGGTCCCGCACGTCCCAATTCCCGGTGCACCAAAGTGGTCGTGACCAGGGCCCGCACCGATGGCATCGGACCCGGCCCGGCCCAGCAAGATGCTGCCCCCCCGGGTGAGAAAAAGAACCCCCAAGGGGGGCCTTTGTGCGCCGGGTGGAACAAAAGAACCCCCGCCCACCCATGGCCTCCATGGGCATACCCACCCTAGAGGAGATAAAGGGAACAAGGACAAGATAATTCCAATTTACATTGACCATATGACCATCAAAAGTATTCACCATCCTAGAACCACACATAATAACCACAATGGTTGTCCACGCCACAGACCATTACCCATGCCATACAGTCATTAAAATCACATATATACACATTCCCCTGTATGGAGAGAGCTGTAAAGGCTAAGAAAAGCTGGAAGATCTAAATCCGTACCCAATCAACTCCCTCCATTCCACCCAGGTGTGTTATTCCTTCTCACATCCTCCCGAGCTGAAACCCTCCAAAAAGGGCCTAAAGCTTAGCTGGGTATTCAACCCTGGGGGGTTTGTGGCATCTAATCCGTCAATCCAGCGTGTTTCACGCCGGAGTAACAGCTTATTCCAATTTCCCCCCGTGGGTTAGGATGTATGCAGTCCAATATAATGAAACTGAATTTAGGACATCTGCTTCTATGAGCAGTCTTAACATGTCTACCTAATGGGAAGTCGGCATGAGCTGCCTTCATGGTGGAGACATGGCGATAAGCTCTTCGCCAGAACTCAAGTTTTGTTTTTCCCACATAGCAGGTTAGAAGATAGACTACTCCCGGTGTTTTACAATTAGCAAAATGCGCTGGTTTATATGGGAACCCATTGGGTAAAATGATGTTAGATGATGTATTCCTATATTTACAATATGGGCACCCTCCGCATGTAAAAGTTCCCCTGCGTTTGCATGGGTCTCCACGAAATAGGTCTGTAAATTCACTTGTCACTAATTGATCCTTTATGGATCTAGCTCTGCAATAAGTTATCGCAGGTGTATTAGGTACACATTGACGCAGCACTGGATCTACACATAGTAGATGCCAGTGTTTGCTTATAATTTCTCGAATTGCTCGGTGCTGAATATTATATCGTGTGATTAAGCGGGTGGTTGGACATTGGGTGTGTCGTTGGGGCGGAAAAAGCAAGGAGTGTCTATCCTGTTTATACGCTCTCTTAAATGCTTTTTTTAAACACTTGTGGGAGTATCCTCTTTCTAAAAGTCTCAGTTTTAGAGCTTGTGCTTCTCATTCTTAGAGCAGTTTCTTCGTAGTCTTAAATATTGACTGTACGGAATAGATTTCAATAACGCCTGGGGGTGGGCACTCGAAGCGTGCAGGATTGTGTTTCCTGCCGTTGGTTTACGAAATAAGTCACTAGACAGACTTCCATCTTGATTCTTATGAATGGTTAGATATAGAAATGTTATTTGTGACTCATCCCATGACATTGTAAAACTTAAGTTGAAATTGTTTTTGTTCATTGCCCCCAAGAAAGCCTGGAGGGCGTCCAATGGCCCCTCCCATAAAATAAGGATGTCATCAATATAACGAAACCATTCTGAAATATAGCTGGTAAATGATGTCATCATATCATCAGATAGGAGGGCTCTCTCCCATTCCCCCAGGTACAGGTTCGCATAGGATGGAGCACAACAAGTGCCCATTGCTACCCCCTGTACCTGGAGGAAATAGGAGCCATCAAAGGAAAAAGTATTGTGTATAAGAATAAACTCAAGGGCATCTACTATAAAATTGTGCATTTTAATGTCATCCTTGTGTGTCTGGGAAAGAATGTGGCGAATAGCCGCAATCCCCAGATGGTGGGGGATGGAGCAATACAGTGCCTCCACATCCACCGCAGCTAAGATCGCATTTGGGGCAAGGATCATGCCTTCCAATTGTTGGAGTAGATGGATCGTATCCTTCACATATGATTAGTAGGGTATCCTCTGCATATATTCATATAGTAAAATGATAGTTCAATATTCTAAATACCTGTATATGTGTACACAAGGAGATGGTGTTTATCTTGTTATCTGGCTAATGATATGATATCAGAAGAATATATATAGCAGTGAGATCTAAAAGGTAATAAGACCACATAAGAGAAAGGACGGATGTTTACTTGGTGCTGTAGTGATGATTAAGAACAAAGAAGACCCACCATACCTGCATGAACCTAGGAGACCAACCATGTAGGAAAGACTTCAATCCATGTAGAGATGTTTATATCTAATTTGTATGGTTCCTTTAATAGAAAATATAACCTGGATCCCCAAGGAGATCCATTGAAAAATATATATAAAGGTTTTAACAATATTATGTGGATCTACAGTATATAATCATAAGTGGGTATATCAAAAAGAAATATACCCCACATACCTGCAAAAGGGCCTGCCAAGGTGTCCCTCTGATGAATGATAGAATGTTTGGGTAAGGATGTATATCCCAAGGTGGGTCTATAAAAGAAAGCAAGGCTCTAAGAAGAGGTCCCCATAAAAAGCACCATATAGCTGTCTAATCCAGTGATCTTATAAGCTATTAAATACCTTAGGATCGGTAGTATGCCCAGTGGTGTCCAGCCGCCATGAACGCCAGTATATTGGCGTCCAGTATATGTACCAATACCCCCATCGCGTCACGTACCTGTGAGCGTCACAAGGCCACGCCGCCACCATGCGACGTGATGTGCTCCCCAACACCCGGTGCATGCCCAGGGATTTGGGAGGTAGTTCGTGAAGAGGGCCTACCCCAGGGGGCGGGAACGGATGTGGGAAGACGAGTAGGATCTCACCACCTCCGCCCCTAAACACCGAAGCAGGTCCATCTAACACACTCAAAGAATAGAGTGTGTGGAGCGCATGTGCTTGCCCAACACTGACCAGTCCCCGGAGCCAAGAGCACCCATGCCACAGTAACAGCACAATGGCAAACAAAATCTGGACACCTAGTGGCAAAAGATAACATTACAAAAACATTACAAAAAATGAAATGACAGTACATTAGTTTAGGGGAAAAAAAGAGAAAGAAAGAGGGGAGAAAGTTCATATATAAAAACACCAACAATTGTGGGCATATTGACTGAAGTGAGTTATAATGAAACAATGATATATTGAGGGTCAGAAGCATATAGGAGAGAGCATTGGAAGACACATCAAGGGAAGTTCTACCATATAGTGTATTATAAGAATGGTTTTTAACTCAAGGCCTCATTTAGGCCTGGCCTAGTTATGGCCTTTAAATTAAAGATCCAACGTGCCTCACGTTGTAAAATAATTTTGTCAAACTCCCCTCCCCTTGGATTTTCCAATATCCTCTCCAACGCTGTGAAACAAACCACCTCTGTATTATTATTGTGATATAGAAAAAATACATATTTTGGGGGGAACACCCTACCAAACGCATGGTGCTACTTGTAAAGACCAATAGACAAAAAAATGCATATTACAGCGCACACATGATACATACTCCTGCCAGTCTGTTTAAAAGCATCTAAACGTATATAGCAAAAAATGCAAAAATACGGGGGTTTGGTCACACTGAATGGCCATGAAGTGCTTAAGCCCACTGACTGCTGCAAAGTACCCCGTTTTACCAGTGGGTTCCTACACTAACCTTAGAGTGAATGCTCCTATCTCAAACCATGGAGGCTGACGCCTCTCTTTATGGGAGACCAGAGGACACATCCCATGGATCAGGTGGACACTGATTGGGGGTAATTAAGGAGGATGGGGTTCACCAGCCCAAAAGGTCTGGTCAGGACCTCAGCATACAAAAAAATACATATTTTGGGGGGAACACCCTACCAAACGCATGGTGCTGCTTGTAAAGACCAATAGACAAAAAAATGCATATTACAGCGCACACATGATACATACTCCTGCCAGGCTGTTTAAAAGCATCTAAACGTATATAGCAAAAAATGAGGGGCATGAAGACGTCCGTTCGTGATGAAATCGATAGGGTGGAAGTGATGTCTCCTGGTCCCCACTGAACGAACAAACGTGGAACACTTATTATCTGCGAGTTTTACATTGAAAGTTTGTAAGTGCAATATTTTATTAAATTTATTTGCTTTTAAATGTTATCACACTATTGCGGCTCTTTCGTTTTTCATTGAGCTCAACGGAGGTTCATATATCCGGAAGACCGCGCTGGGGAGGCTGGTACCTGTGGCCCAGTGGAGGTCTATATCCACACAGGCGTTCCCTGACCCCTATAATAAGGGGTCCAGGGGTCCCGGTAAAGGTACATCTTTATTGGTGGAGGACTATTTCACTGAAGTGGTGGTGTGGTGGATGCTCACTGATCACGGTCATTTGGACAAGGCTCACATTTCTTTTGCACCGACCTTTTTCTACAAGATTGGATTTTGGACTTTGATATCTGTTAATACATTTTTTTTTATATATATTGATATTTTTTCACTTACACACACACATGGGATGTGTTGATTTATTCATCATATACACAAGCGCAATTTAATTTTCTTTTATTATCCTGTAGGGCATTGGCCTCTTTTTTGAATAGGTCATCGCTGGAGCAAATTCTTCAAATTATATCAATAAGATGTTAACTTTTTAAGGAATTGTCCGCTTATTAGCCTTGTGCTGTGCCTAAAAAGTCCACTTATTCGAGAGGTTTGCCTCTACAGTTTTCTTATATTTTCTTATATTTGCACAAACATCTATCTATTTCTACCATATGAAAAATGATGTACCGTATTTATAAGACAGTGGAAAAAGAAATACACAAAAACTATGGGCCTAGAATCCAATCCACAGAAAAGTTGCTAAATAATATTTTTCCTTCCTTTTCTGTATTAGAAAAACACGACCTGCAGAACAGGGAATCCCTAATGATATGGGTGTAGAAGATGAAGATATCATTGCTGATGGGCAAGCGAAAATTCCAGAACACCATCCTGCATTCATTGTACCCTCCCTGACAAGCCAACCTGTGGGCAAACTTTTTGTGGAAAAGAATAGTAAGTAACCAAGCCAAAACAATAGCTAAGTATTCAGCACTTTAGCCTTACAGTTCAGTTCTCCCCAGATAAATAGACATGTGCAATTCGTTTTTGGTCAGAATAAAAACTTGATATTTGACAAGAGGGTCCCCAGGCTTTGTAGAGACTGGATGTTTTCTTTTTGTTTGTTTTTTTTTGTTTTTTCCTTGATGGTGGTGGCTGGCATCGTGATGGATCTACACCGGGAAATGTTTTTTGTTTTTTTTGTTTTTTTTTAAGGAATTGTCAATAACTTGTTTCGTGTTGTGTTTTTATTTACTTTTTACACTTTTTTTTGGTGAATTAGTAGGGGTGCTATGTACCCCATACTCATTTACATAGGGGGGTGTTCAGGATCTGGAGGCTTCCAGATTCGGATAGGCCCCCCGCCTGCAGACCCCCGCCACCACCGGCCAGGATTGTGGGGTAGAGGCCCTTGTCCCCATCACATGACATGGGGACCAGGTGCTTTGGGCGGAGCCTGCTTAACTCAAATCACCCCACATGTGGAAGGCATGTGGCCTGGTATGGTTCAGAAGGGGGGGGCGCTTGCTCGTCCTCCCCCTTTTCCTGGCCTGCCAGGCTGCATGCTCGGATAAGGGTCCAGTATAAATTTGGAGGAGGCCCCACATGTTTTTAGTTTGGTGTGGAGTTCCTCTTAAAATCTATACCAGACCCGAAGGGTTTTTTTAAAGAATTTTTAGTTGCCGACATGTTTTTTTTTACAATCAGCTGTCAGCGGGAAACCCACTAACAGCTTATGAATCATCCATTATTAACAATGTGGTGGCCGGTTTCCCGGCCCACTCCTTAACAATCGGCTATTGATAATTTATGCAAGTGAGTCACGGGATCGTACTAGTGCATATGGTAATCTGTAGTGAATTGACATCTTTTTCTTTGCAGTGTACAGGAACTGCTAGGCTGGGTTCTCACTGCAGCATGAAGTGGCTCACAGCAGGAATACGGTGCGTCCCTGTCCTCCATTTCAGCCCGAATTTTTGGCTGAATTCGGACCTGAAACGGACCAGAAGATGCACAGGACTCCTGTGCAATTTGTACTGGAGCTGCTCCGGAGATGTGTGAACCGGCTCTATAGAGAGCCGGTCACAATCTCCTGACATGGGAATTGGATGCGGAGAATAACCATGGTTTTCTTATCATTTACCTATGTGTAAAGTTAATATTAAATTGTGAATTTCAATGCAACAAGTCAGTATTTAGGACATTTAGCCTACAACAATATTAAAGTAAATGAAGCAGAGCAACAAACATACAGTATTACATCACTGGAGCTGGTTGTTTTTCTTCAGGTTCACATTTCATTAGGTTGGAGCTCTTGATTGTGGTTATAACTCCGCTTAAAACACATACATATTAAAATAGAATTATGGGGTGCGCCCCAAGCCCACCCTTTTTGAAGCCAATTAGAGCCCACCCACTTGTTTGACATTAATTAAAAGATTAAGGTTTGATCTATCGAGAGCCTTGGGGAGGGGGGGGGTGTGGTACGAGTGAGGGGGGGCCATGTCTGCTTGTGGCCCCCCCCACAACATTTTGACCACCAGCCAATCACCAACTCTTTGTAAAAGAAGGAGGTGTAATCACCAGGTTTGTGTAATAATAACATTTGCATGCAAAGAAAACATTGAATTCCTATTACACCATTGGAATACAATGGATTCTCAGTAAGCTGGTTTTGTTCTTTTACTCTAGGAAAATTTCTAGCTGCTGACAGAACTGGTATTGTCAAAACCACAGAACAAGTTGACGATTTTTTGGATGTTAAGCCAACATGGACCAGCATGGACGTTTCTCTTACTGTACATCGTGCCTTCAGGTAAAGTCACCAATTCTGTGTTAAACAAATGAAGATAATTACATTTAAAAACTATTGCAATTTACTATTTTTCTGGCAATGAGAGATAATCTAATCTACAGCTCTGTAGTATACAACAGTTTATATGGAGTTTTATGATTATTTTTTGCTCCAGACCTGCTCAGCTATGACTAAGACACAGAAAGGATGCAAGTAGAAACAGAAATTAAAGCTGAACTGTGAACTCCAGAAAGTACCACCCCCACCTACACCCTCTTCCCCATGCGCTGAAAGGTAGGGTGACCAGACGTCCCCGGACTGAGTACATTGTCTCCGGACCAAGTCTGTCCCCAGATTGGATTTGAACAGGGGCCCGGGCAATTTGGAAGACAGTCAGTGCAGAATTAAAAAACTAATTCTGAATTACACCCCCCACTCCGCCACTCCTACTAGCTTAGGGGGTTGTATTTTTTCCAGTATCTGTGCCACTTTCTGATGATCATGTGCTGGTCAAAGAGGTTGGATTTCTTCAGTTTTGGGTGCATGGCCATTCCACTCTTGCTCACATGTTGTTCTGCTTTGCATTTCTGGGTACTGGCGCTGATCAGTGGGTCAGGCGGACTCCATGTCCGCCGGTACCTGCCGATCGTTCTGTACACAGGCAGAACGGCAGTCTGCCTATGTAAACAAGGCAGATCTCCATTCTGTCTGTATGGAAGACATTGATCCTGTGTTCATGCAAAGCAGGGGCAGGGATCTGTGCCTTCCCTTAGTAAAAGCACCTCCCCCACAATGAAAAAACACTTGTTAGGCACACATTTAACCCTTTGATTGCCCTAGATGTTAACCTCTTCCCAGCCAGTGTCATTAGTACAGTTACAGTGCATATTTTTAGCACTGATCATTGTATTAGTGTCACTGTTTCCCACAAAGTGTCAAAAGTGTCACTTAGTGTCCGATTTGTCCACCGCAATATCGCAGCCCCGCTATAAGTCGCTGATTGCCGCCATTACTAGTAAAAAAAAAAAATATGTCCCCGGCTTTAATTTTAAAATCTGGTCACCTTATCATAGCTGTATATCTGCGGCGTGAGATCTAAGGCACTGCTGCATCTGACTGCTAGTCTCAGGGGGTTTGGAGTGAGAATTTGTGATGTGACTAGTGTTCCTCTCATTATTCTCCTTCCTGGAGCCTCTGATATGTGGAAGAAAACCCCTGCCTCTACCAAGATGGCCGACACCACATGGAAACCGTGCAGAACAAAGCATTGTAAGTCTGTAATGAGAGAAATAGCCAGCTGTATGGAGACCACAGGCAATAGTAGTGACTAGTTATTTACCCTTTGCCTGCCTTTTTTTAGGGTACAGGTTCCAAAATTCAGGTGCATTCGTAAAGATTTTTGCTGCTAATGCACTTGTGCGGACTACAGTATATTGTATATATTGCTGTGTGCTTTTCATTTGGAGTGTGTATTCAGATTTTAGGACAACAAACATGTACAATGTGTGGTATCTCTGGTATTGTCAGGAGCAGGAGATTTTTTTGGTGGTTGTTCTTTGGTAGTAGGTTATGGTAATAACAAGAAATATACAGCTTTTTTTTTTTTTTTTTACTATTTTAGCCCAGTTTTTCTTTGACAATAAAAAAAAAAAATCAGGAGATATCCATAACTATTTACCACCAAATGAAAGCCCCAAAAAAACGCGGTATAATTCACCTGGATGTGCAAAGCAATTGTGATGATATGTATGGTTTTACTAACGCATGTCAAAGTTGCAAAATTGTGCTTAGGCATTAAGATTTGTTTTACCATTAGGTGTGAAGGGGTTAAGGTAGTTTGAGGCAGTGGCTTGACACAGATATAGTATATTTCAGAGTAATCCAAACAAAAAAAGACGTGGGGTGGCGTTCCAGGCTCCTGTTGGTCCAAGTCTGGTGAACAGCCATTGGAGTGTGCAGGCAAGGAAGGGACTCGTCTCAGTTCAATGTATGCAAACAAGGAGAAGGAACATTCCAGGTGCCACACGTCCAACAAGACCCATCGGTAGTGATGGTAAGAGCAATCTTAACCCAGACTCCATCCAGGCCATGCCCCAATTTGTTTCACCCTGCCTACGGGGCTTAATCATGCAGGTCCTCCAAGACTAAAGCCAGTGGGCTGTGCGAAATGCAATAGAGGGGACATATATACTGGTACATCACTGGTCCAGAAGTGTTAACCCCTTCCGGCGGTATTCATATATGTGGTCTCTAGGCGAGTGGTCCTTAACACTGAGAGGCCGCTTATATGGATACCAGAATGTAAACAGCTGTCTCAAGAGCGTGCTCCCGGCACAGTTACCAGCGGCTAACGGAAAGCTTCTAATCCCTACTTGCGATTGGTCGCTTTCCGATCATGTGACCACCGTGACAGTCAATCACACAGTCACATGATCAAAAACCCCGCCCTGCCTCCCGGCATCAGAAACCTCTTAATAAACAGGGAGGCCCCCGGCGTTAAGGAGTTAAACTGTGACGTGTTACTAGGTGACTCTGGACTGTCTCCATCTCCTTCCCCACATGGTGTAATTTACTGCGCGCTGTGGGAAAACTTGGATTGCAGAATGCCATGTGGATGAACAGTGTACTTTAAACCCCAACCCTACTATGAAAATATAGAGTGTCTAAGCGTGGGAGAGTCATGGTGTATTGTTTCCCTCTAATGGAGTGCAATGTGATTCTAAACTCTTAAAGCCTGGATTGTAAAACAACATATCTTATAAAGATTGCTTTCTATTCTATTCTCATTGTGGTGATGAGACTTCCCTTATGACGGAAATGTCAAGAGGGAAATAGTTTACAGTGAAATCAAACAGATCCCCTCCAGAGACATATTCCATAACGAAACAGGCGGAATCACGGGTCTGAAAAGTGGTGTAAAGCTGGGGGAGGAATGGACACCCTGCCGCTATTTGCAAGACCTTCTGCTCTGTTTCAATAAAGTCATGTTGATCTGTAGTCTTAACGACTGACTTGATGGCCACAATCTTCTTGGTTGCACAATGAGTTGCCAGAAAGACCTGAATGAGAGAAAAGACAAAAGTAATTTGTTTTGTAGGAAAGAATGGTTCTTCATGATTGGGAAAGGATGTAACTAGCATTGAGGAGGAATTAGAAGTAGTTATTGATGAAGGCTGCAGGGTTCGATTGTGAACTGTCTTCTGTTATCTGTGGCAGGGAGAGCTTTCTTGATTTTGCGTTCCCTGCCTCTCCCAACTTCTGTAGCCATTGTATAGAGCAGGGATATGCAATTAGCGGACCACCAGCTGTTGCAAAACTACAAGTCCCATCATGCCTCTGTCTCTGGGTATCATGCTTGTGGCTGACAGAGTCTTGCTATGCCTCATGGGATTTATAGTTCTGCAACATCTGGAGGTCTGCTAATTGCATATCCCTGGTATAGAGGCACACTGTCTTCATAGTGTTTTTTTGCATTCCTCACTAAGATGAAAAATGCAGAAGAAAATGTGAGACAACAGGATGGCAGAGGACCTCAGGGAAGTGGAATTTTGCCTAAGGCAGTGTGTCAGAATTCAGTCTACCAGTAGCTGAATCAGTTTTGGGTGGCTGGTACACATTGGCTAGTTACTGGGGAGGGATTTGTTTTGTGGGTGGAGCTACTAATCTAGTTAT
Organism: Glandirana rugosa; assembly: GCA_018402905.1. Classification (NCBI taxonomy): domain Eukaryota; kingdom Metazoa; phylum Chordata; class Amphibia; order Anura; family Ranidae; genus Glandirana; species Glandirana rugosa. The sequence goes on along the minus strand of BLSH010448856.1, from coordinate 1,006,019 downwards.
AGGTGAGAAAATGAGAACTTACCTGTCCAAAACCTCCTTCTCCGAGCAAACGGTGCAATATGAATATTGACTGGGTGTCACAGCGTGGAGGTCTCACGTGAAACTGGACAATGCAATTTCCTGCTGTGACACGTTCTATGCTCTTTCTTGTGTCACAGCTCGGGGGAGTCTCAAGAGGTGGGACTTTGTTGTTTTCTGCTGCTGCATTTTTCATGGGCTTTCTAGCTGGTGCTGCATCTTTCATGATCTTTCTAACTGCTGCTACATTTTTCATGGTCTTTCTAGTGTCACAGCTTGGGGGAGTCACAAGTGGTGGGACTTCTGCTGCTGCATTTTTCATGGGCTTTCTAGCTAGTGTGGCATTTTTCATGATCTTTCTAATTGCTGCTACATTTTTCATGGTCTTTCTAGTGTCACAGCTTGGGGGAGTCGCAAGAGGTGCTGCATTTTTCATGGGCTTTGTAGCTGGAGCGGCATTTTTCACGATCTTTCTAATTGCTGCTACATTTTTCATGGTCTTTTTAGTGTCACAGCTTGGGGGAGTCACGAGAGATGTGACTTCCTCAGTTTCTGCTGTGACACTTGCCTACGTTCAGTCCGGTGTCAAAGCTCAGGGGAGTCTCAAGAGATGTGACTTTGTTGGCTCCTGCTATGACACTTTCCATGGCTACTCCATTGTCACAGTTGTCTGAGGCTTCACTGCATTCTGTTGGAAAAGAAAAGGAATAACATGAAATACATGTAATATAATATAATGCACCAACTATCTAGGATTTAGAGACCATTATTGCCTCCTACATGATTATAACATGTAGAACAGCAGTCCCCAACCTCCACAGCACTGGGGACCGGCCTCACAAAAGATGACCCCTCAGTGGACCGGGGTGGGGGTTTGGGCTGCTGTTTCGGGGATTTGCAGCCTGTCACCTCAACTGTCACTCACATCTTTATTTGTATCTGTATTTAATTATTATGATTATGAGAAATTATTATTAAATATATATGTTTTACTTTTTTATTTATTTGTTTGGCTGATCACATGAGCCCTATTTAATATCATTAATAATATTGAATTGAGCTCATGTAATCAGCTAGATAGAAATAAAAATGTTAAAAATATATATTTTGTTTCAATAATGATAATAATTTCTCATAATCATAATAAATAAATACAGATAGAAATGAAGAAAAAATATTATTTCAATAATAATAATAATAAATTGAGCTCATGTGGTCAGCCAAACAAATACAAATAAGCATTCAGAATATATATCTATATATATATATATATATATATATATATATATATATATATATATACAGTATCTCACAAAAGTGAGTACACCCCTCACATTTTGGTAAGCATTTTATTATATCTTTCATGTGACAACACTGAAGAAATGACTTTGCTACAATGTAAAGTAGTGAGTGTACAGCATGTATAACAGTGTAAATGTGCTGTCCCCTCAAAATAACTCAACACACAGCCATTAATGTCTAAACCACTGGTAACAAAAGTGAGTACACCCCTAAGTAAAAATGTCCAAATCGGGCCCAATTAGCCATTTTCCGTGTTAAATGTGGTGTTATTGCTCTCTCATACTGGTCACTGGAAGTTCAACATGGCACCCATGGCAAAGAGCTCTCTGAGGATCTGAAAAAAAGATTTGTTGCTCTACATAAAGATGTCCTAGGCTATAAGAAGATTG
>BLSH010448856.1:988529-998736 GCA_018402905.1 Glandirana rugosa | reverse complement strand
ACTTTCCAACAGACCTCACAAAGGGTCTCCCTTCTCTTGTTGAAAAATCCATCCCTTTTTTCCTTTTGATCTTATATGGATTGCATCCCTATTTTTTGTCAGAAAGCCATTATATGGCTCTGGTCTTGTTTTTGGAATCATATTTTCGTTCATTTTGCTCATTTCACTGGTTAAAAACGCAGAGAAAATTGCAGAAAAGGTCGCAGAAGAAGAAATCTCAGAAAGCTCAGAAAAACACGTCTGCACTCGTTAAAAGAAGTCACACTCTTCTGACCACCACAGGTGTGAGGCTGCTTCATACAGCTGCACTGCACGGACATCACCTGGCTCCTCCCCCTAAGTTGTAAACAGCCTCTCCTGTATCCATGGCAACATCAGCCACTAAAAATTAAAATTTTCTCTATTCTGTGGGGGAGAGGAGGATGAGATTACCTTTCAGGTTTAAATTTCTGGAATAAACAAGTTTGTATAAACTTTATTTATAAATGTCAAATTCAGATGTGTGGGAAATTACAAGAAACACCACCCTATCCATTAAATGTGAAGTCCTCATATTGGCAGAATTCACAAAGATAACACACCAGGATAAGGATCCTTATTTTATTTTTTTTAACCATTTCAGCTCCGGAAGGTTTTAACCTTTTCATGACCAGAGCATTTTTGCTGTTTAGCACTGTGCTACTTCAATATGCAATTGCATCATTATGTAACATTGTATACAAATTACATTAACACCCTTTTTTTCACACAAATTAGGCTCCATGCACACAGGATGTTAAAAAAAAAAAAAACGTTCTAAAAACATCAGTAGCTTTGTAGTGAGTTTTTCAGCGTTAATGCACTAGCATTTCAGTGTTAGCATCTTGTTTTTCAATGGATCAAAACCAGCCAAAAACGCTAGTGAGCCACGTTTTTGTGCGTTTATGTGCGTTTTTAAGCTTCTGATGTTTGTTTTTAAGCGTTTTTTTGTGGTCCAAAATTGGATGCAATTTTAGGGCGTTCTGACAACAGCTCATAAACTGCACTGCTGATAAATGTCAATAAACGTCCATGTGTGCGTGGGCATATAGGATAACAGAGAGGAGTTTATGGGCTGCTAAAAAAAAAAAAATCACCCAAACTCCCAAAAAGTCAGTTTGGCAGCTACAGTGTGCATTGAGCCTAAAGCTTTTTTTTTTTTTTTTTTGGTGGTATTTGATCTCCGCTGGGATTTTTTATTAAATGAATGAAAAAAGACTGAAAATTCACATAAATGAAAAAAGACCAGAAATTAAAAGAATATACATATTTTTTATTTTCAGTTATAAAACATATCCAATAAAATAATTTAAAAAATTGAATTTCTTAAGGCTGGCTTCACACCATTGCAGTGCGAATTCCAGCCCCCAATGCCTGTGAGAAGGACAGGAGCTACTGTTCAGCGTCTCCTGCCCGATCTCACAGTGCATCGGCTGACGGGAGGGAAGGGGGGAGGTGCAATGAGGAGGGGGAAAGATCCCCGTGCAATGCGGGGCACATCTCCGAATTAGATGCATTCCCATTGAACAAAATGGGGCTTGAATTCGCACTGCATTGCACAGAAAACGCACACTGAGTGCGAATGCACTGCACCTATGTGAACTGGACATATTGAAAACAAGTGTCCTGCAAATTGGATGCGGTGTAAGCCCCATTCATTTCGCATAGGTGTGAACCCAGCCTAATAAATTTAGGCCAAAATGTATTCTGCTACATGTCTTTGGTAAAAAAAAAGTGTAAAATAATTGGTTTCTTAGTTATAGCATCTACAATATTTCTGGTAAAATAAATAAATTCATTAAAAAAGTTTTTTCACATAAAAAGAGCTCTCTTTTGGTGGTATTTGATAAACACTGTTTTTTTATTATATAAATGAAACAAGACTGAAAGTTCAAGTAAATGAAAAAAGACAGAGAATTAAAAAAAACACCAATATTTTTTGTTTTCGGTTATAAAACATATCCAATAAAATAATTAGGAAAAAAAAAAATCTAAATTCTTCATAAATTTAGACCAAAATGTATTCTGCTACATGTTTTTGGTAAAAAAAATATGTATATTAATCGTTGTCTTTGAAAGTTATAACGCCTATAATCTATGGAAAATTGTAAAAATTACAAAAATTGATCAGTCCTGATGTACTGACAGCCTATTTCATTTTTTGAGGCCCTTAGCCACTTGACCCCTGGAATATTTACCCCCCCCCTTTCATGACCAAGCCATTTTTTTTTTGCGATGCGTCACTGCGCTACTTTAACCACTTAAGGACCAGAAGAATTTCCCCCTTAATGACCAGGCCATTTTTTGCCATACGGCACTGCGTTGCTTTAATTGACAATTGCGCGGTCATGTGATATTGCATCCAAACTAAATATACATCCTTTTTTTCCCACGAATAGAGCTTTCTTTTGGTGGTATTTGATCACCTCTGCGGTTTTTTTTTTTTGCGCTATAAACAAAAAAAGAGCGACAATTTTGAAAAAAAAAAAAACAATATTTTTTACTTTATGCTATAATAAATATCCACAAAAAAATGTAAAAAAACAAATTTCTTCATCAGTTTAGACTGATATATTCTTCTACATATTTTTGGTAAAAAAAAATCCCAATAAGCGCATATTGATTTGCGCAAAAGTTATTACGTCAACAAAATAGGGAATAGGTTTATGAAATTTGTATTATTTATTTTTTTACTGGTAATGGTGGTGATCAGCGATTTTTAGCGGGACTGTGACACTGTGGTGGACAGATCGGACACTTTTGACACTTTGGGACCAGTGACATTTATACAGCGATCAGAGCTAAAAATAGCCACTGATTACTGTATAAATGACACTGGCAGGGAAGGGGTTAACACTAGGGGGCGATCAAGGGGTTAAGTGTTCCCTAGGGAGGTGTTTCTAACTGTGGTGGTCTCCTCTGTTTTTTTTTATTATATAAATGAAAGAAGACGGGAAATTCAAATAAATGAAAAAAGACAGAAAATTAAAAAAAAACAATATTTTTTATCTTCGGTTATAAAACATATCCAATAAAATAATTTTAAAAAATCAAATTTCTTCATAAATTTAGGCCAGTATGCTACATACTACATATTTTTGGTAAAAAAAAAAAAAATCCCAATAAGCTTACCGTATATTAATTGATATTTTAAAAAAATCGAATTTCTTCATAAATTTAGGCCAAAATGTATTCTGCTACATGTCTTTGGTAAAAAAAAATGAATATATGAATTGGTTTCTTAGTTACAGCATCTACAATCTATTGTATACAGTGTATATTTGAAAATTGATCAGTCCTAATGTACTGACAGCCTGTCTCATTTTTTGAAGCCCTTAACCACTTGACCTCCAGAAGATTTACCCCCTTCTTGACCAGGCCATTTTTTTTGTTTTTGCGATACGGCACTGTTACTTTAACTGATGATTGCGCGGTCGTGTGACGTTGTACCCAAATAACATTTATATCCTTTTTTCCCACAAACAGAGCTTTCTTTTGTTTAAAATTTATATTTATTACATTTTGAGAAGAAAAAGTTTTACAACATATATATCATACATTCAGGGGAGGGGTCAATAACATTATCATAGGTAGAAGAATACAATTTTTTAAATTTATTTTTTGTAAAGGATACCTTTACGGAGTAAACAGTTGTTATAGGATCAAGAAGATATCCTTTTCAATCCTAAAATTTGACATATCCTCCTTCTATCCCATATATTCTACCCGTCTAAATCTATAGTGTTGTTTTTTGCTTGACATTCCCATTCTGGGCACTGCCCATATCCATAAGGCCTACCAGAACAAGGGACATAATACCCCACCCCACAATCAACCATTCACTAAGGTAGGGACGAAAAGAGAAAAGAAAAAAAACAAGGAGAGAAAAAAAAAAAAAAGACACTCAATAGTCTATGTATGGGCCTACGAAGATGTTTTCTTATAAATATTTCAATGATCCTGAGGTGCGATAGTCATCCCATTTATCCAATATCTTTCTAAAATGCTCTCTAGGGCCGATCTCGGTACATTGACCGTATCTCACCCATCTCACAAACCCATTCTGTAATTGAAGGGGCCACCTCTTTCCGCCAAGCGCGGCCAGTAATTGTTCTTGTTGCTGTTTAACCACTTGCCGACCGCCGATCGGCATCTGACGGCGACAGAGTGGCTCTCCTGCGCAAAACGCCGTCATTTAAGTTCTGCTATAAAACATATCCATAGAAACATAGAAACATAGAAAAGTGACGGCAGAAAAAGACTGAGTAATCCATCGAGTCTGCCCCTTTTTATTTATTTTTTTTATTTATTTCTTTTTTTTTTATATATATTTTTTTTTACATTAACCTTGTTGTCTGACAATATCCAATAAAACAATTTAAAAAATCACATTTTTCATAAATTTAGGCCAATATGCTATATACTACATATTTTTGGTAAAAACAAAAAACACAATAAGCGTATATTGATTGGTTTGCGCAAAAGTTATAGCGTCTACTAACTATGGGATGTTTTTATATATTTATTTATTTTTGCTAGTAATGGCAGCAATCAGCGACTTATAGAGGGACTGCGATATTGCGGCAGACAGTCGAGACACCTAACTGACACTTTTTGGGGACCAGTGCCTAATACAGTGACCAGTGCTAAAGAAATGCACTGTCACTGTACCAAGGACACTGGCATGGAAAGGGTTAACATCAGGGGCAATCAAAGGGTTAAATGTGTGCCTGACATGTGCTTAGCTATTGTGGGGGAGGTGCTTGTGCTAGGAGAAGCAAATACATGGGATCCATGCCTTCTGTACTGCCACAACGGCTATGTGCCTTGTTTTCATAGGCAGACCGCCATCACAGTGGGAGTGGGTCGGCAGCGGTGCCCACGTGCCCCATACCCGGAAGTGCAGGATCACATACTAGGTACATCATGCTGCACAGTAGAGCTGCCTTCCAGCCGTATATACACAGTGTACGATCGGCAAGCAGGTGAAATGCCAGGACAGTACAAATATCCCCCAAATTACCTCTTTTTGGAAAGTAGACAGTCTGAGGTATTTAGTAAGAGGCACGGCGAGTTTTTTTAAGTAATTTTCTGTCATAAAAATTTTTTTTTTAAAAATATTCTTTTTTTTTTTCATACTGTCACCAGTGCAGTACAGCGTCATCGTTTAACTGGTGTGGCGTAATCAGGGACACTGACTGGTGACAGTATGGAAATAAATATATACCGGTATATTTTTTAAATTTTTTTTTTATTATATATTTTTTTCGCATTTTTTTTTTTAAACTCTTTGACCAAAGCAATATAATGTTACCATAGTAACATTGTACTACTCTGGGGAAGTGATCAATATTTTTTTTTTCTTTTACACATTGTTTGCATATAGCAATGAATTTCATTATTATAAGCACACATTTTACTGAATGAAATTGATTAATTCAGTTTGTTTTGTTGTGATTAGCTGTGATTGGCTCAGTCTGTACCGTGTGATCATTGTGACCAATTACAGCTAGCAACACAATTGTACACAATGGATGGCTTGTAAGGAAGCCTTCTATCAACTGTCATATGACCTGTTGTGATTGGTTACAGCGGTCAAATGGTACTGACAGCGGGCCGGTACAGTGATCAGTCATTGGCTGTGTTTGGTAGACCAGAGATGGTGACAGATCGTGCCACGGCGCAGCCCCACGTCATATGGCGTCCACCCGGAGGGACGAAAGGCTGGCCCCGGCGTCATTTTGCCATTGGCCGGGAGGCGACAAGTTAAGCAAATCCTTTTGTGAGAATCTTTTGCCGATTTTCTCACCTGGAGATCCTGCCAGTAACAACACTTCCTGATGGGGGCTTACGATGTAAAGCCACTGCTTTGCAATTAGAAGCAGCGTTGTCAGCCTGCTGTGTGTGCTCTGTCATTTGGCCATTGGGATATCTATCATGTATACAACCCAACAGCCAACTGAAGTTGCCTACATGACAAGGTGACAACGCTGATGTAAATTGTGGCTTAGGGTTGTCATCCTGCAATAGGAAGTGCAGCTGCTACTGGCAGGACCTCCATGCAAGTAACTATGTAAAATGCAGTGCATCCGGAAAGTATTCACAGCACTTCATTTTTCGCATTTTGTTATGTTACAGCCTTATTCCAAAATGGATTAAATTCATTATTTTCCTCAAAATTCTACAAACAATGCTCCATAATGACAACGTGAATGAAGTTTGTGTGAAATCTTTGCAAATTTATTAAAAATAAAAAAAAACAAAATCCCATGTATATAAGTATTCACAGCCTATGCAATGACACTCAAAATTGAGCTCAGGTGCATCCTGTTTCCACTGATCATCCTTGAGCTGTTTCTACAACTTGATTGGAGTCCACCTGTGGTAAATTCAGTTGATTGGACATAATTTGGAAAGGCACACACCTGTCTATATAAGGTCCCACAGTTAACAGTGCATGGCAGAGCACAAACCACACTATGGAGTCCAAGGAATTGTCTGTAGACCTCTGAGACAGGATTGTATGGAGGCACAGATCTGGGGAAGGGTACAGAAACATTTCTGCAGCATTCAAGGTCCAATTAGTGGCCTCCATCACCCGTAAATCAAAGAAGTTTTGAACTACCAGGACTCTTCCTAGAGCAGGCTGCCCGGCCAAACTGAGCGATCGGGGGAGAAGGGCCTTAGTCAGGGAGGTGACCAAGAACCTGATGGTCACTCTGACAAAGCTCTAGTATTTCTCTGTGGAGAGAGGAGAACCTTCCAGAAGAACAATGATCTCTGCAGCACTCCACCAATTGGGCCTGTATGGTAGAGGGCTAGATGGAAGTCACTCCTCAGTAAAAGGCACATGGCAACCCGCCTGGAGTTTTTCCAAAAGGCACCTGAAGGTCTCTCAGACACTGAGAAACACAATTCTCTGGTCTGATGAAACAAAGATTGAACTCTTTGGCCGGAATGGCAAGTGTCAGGTCTGGAGGAAACCAGGCACCGCTCATCCCCTTGCCAATACCATCCCTACAGTGAAGCATGGTGTGGCAGCTGTATGGATGTTTTTCAGTGGCGGTAATTGGGAGACTAGTCAGAGTGCTGTGGACCTCAAACTGGGGCAAAGGTTCATCTTCCAACAGGACAACGACCCTAAGCACACAGGCAAGATAACAAAGGAGTGGCTACGGAACAACTCTGTGAATGTCCTTGAGAGGCCCAGCCAGAGCCCAGACTTGAAACCGATTGAACATCTTGGAGAGATCTGAAAATGGCTGTTCACCAACGCTCTCCGTCCAACCTGATGAAGCTTGAGAAGTCCTTCAAAGAAGAATGAGAGAAACTGCCCAAAAATAGGTGTGCCAAGCTTGTAGCATCATACTCAAAAAGACTTGAGGCTGTAATTGGTGCCAAATGTGCTTCAACAAAGTATTGAGCAAAGGCTGTGAATACTTATGTACATTGGATTTTTTTTCGTTTTTTATTTTTAATAAATTTGCAAAGATTTCAAACAAACTTTTCACGTTGTCATTATGGGGCATTGTTTGTAGAATTTTGAGGAAAATAATGAATTTAATCCATTTTGGAATAAGGCTGTAACATAACAAAATGTGGAAAAAGTGAAGCGCCGTGAATACTTTCCAGATGCACTGTACAATGTTTTTTTTATAAACTGTATACAATGAGATATGATGCCAGACTAATTCAATAACTGATTTTGGGTTTCCATACACTTAGGCCCCATTCACCCTGATCAGTTTTTGGTGCGCTTTACCACTTAAGGACCCAGCCTATTTCTGACATTTGTTGCTTACAAGTTAAAATCAGTATTTTTTGCTAGAAAGTTACTTAGATCCCACAAACATTTTATATTTTTTTCAGCAGAGAAACAAGAGAATAAAATGGAGATCATTGCAATATTTTTTGCCACACCGTATTTGCGCAGCGATTTTATAAACGCAATTTTTTTTTCTGAAAAAATACACTTTTTTTTAATTTAAAAGAAAACAATAAAGTTTTCCCAATTGTTTTGTATAATATGAAAGATGATGTTACGCTGAGTACATAGATGCCTAACATGTCATGCTTTAACCACTTCAGCCCTGGAAGGATTTCCCAGTTTAGGACCAGAGCACTTTTTGTGATTCGGCACTGCGACGCTTTAACTGACAATTGCGCGGTAGTGCGTCGTTGTACCCAAAGGAAATGTGCTTAATTTTTTCCAACAAATAGATGTTTCTTTTGGTGGTATTTGATCACCTCTGCATCATTTCTGATCACCGCTATAAACAAAAGAGCGACAATTTTAAAAAAAAAAAAAAACTTTTTCTATAATACATATCCAAAAAATATATATAAAAAAAACCATTTTTTTCATCTGTTTTGGCCGATTTATATTCTTCCTCATATTTTTGTTAAAAAAAATCGCAATCGGCGTATATTGACTGGTTTGCACAAAAGTTGCCGCATTTACGAATGATGAGAATTAATTTATGGGGGTTTTTTTAATTTTATTTTTTACTAGTAATGGCAGCAATCTGCGTGTTTTTTTTTATCGGGACTGCGATATTGCGGTGGACATGTCGGACCATTTTGACACCTTTTTGGGACCAATGGCATCTATACAGCGATCAGTGCTGAAAATGCATTGATTACTGTAGAAATGTCACTGGCAGGGAAGGGGTTAACCTGCAGGGGACGCTCTAAGGGGTTAACTGTGTTCCCTGTGTATGTTCTAACTGTATGGGGGCTGGGCTGGCTGGGGGAGGCTCCCACATACAGGAAGCCTGCGATCACATCCCTTCCCCCTCTGTCAGAACGGAGATCCGTGTTTACATACACGGACCCCCGTTCTGCCACTCTGGGGGAACCATCGTGGGTAGCGGAGATAGAATCCGTCCTACCCGCTCCCTGGCTCCCCCAGAACACAGTGAGACTGCGCACCTTGTCGCGGTCGCCGTCACCTGATGGTGTTTCGCGATAACGAGCCAAGTTGCTGCCCTCAAGCCATGGCGGGCGGGTGGCAACTGGTTAATATTACGCTCGTGGAATGGCGACCAACTACGGTACTTAAAAACTCCATAAGCTACGCTTTAAATTGTTTTACAGGCTACCAGTGAACAGTTACAGAGGAGGTCCAGTGCTAAAATTATTGCTCTTGCTCTAACAATCGCAGCGATACCTCGCATGTGGTTTGAAAGCTGTTTACATATGCGGACGAGATTTACTTATGCATTCGCTTCTGCGCATAAGCTCCTAGGTACAAGTCGCTTTCAATTTTTTTTTCTATTTTCTTATTCATTTTACTTTTTATTTTTTATTTTTACACTGTCCCTTTAATTTTTTTTTTATCACTTTTACTCCTATTACATTCCCTTGTAATAGAAAGAAGCATGACAGGGCCTTTTTATTGTGAGATCTGGGGTCAAACAGACCTCAGATCTCACATTTACACTTAAAAGCAAAAAAAAAAAAAAAAATTTTAATTTTACATACATTTAATAAAAATAAAAAAGGTACTCGCCCTGATAGTCAGATAAAAAAAGATAAAAAACAAAAAGGGGGGGGGGGGAATGGTCCCCAAAGTTCTGCAAACTTTGTAAATATTTTGATAATGATCCCGAGGTATGAAGTTCGTCCCATTTGTCCCATATCTTTCTAAATAGGTTTTTTTCTCTCTCTTTTTTTTTTTTTCTTTTCTTTTCTGATCTGACTCTATCAGGGCGAGTGATTAAGGGAAAGGGGACTGAGGTTCCAGATCTGTGGCAGGCCTATTCGTAAAAGGCAATACACAGAAAGGGAACCTTAAAGCGGAGTTCCACTCATTTTTTTGTTTATTAAAAGTCAGCAGCTACGAAAAGTGTAGCTGCTGACTTTTAATAAACAGTAACTTACCTGTCTCCCGGTCCAGCGATGGCTGCGCCCGAAGCCTCGCTCGTCTCCCCCCTCCTCCCGACGGCCGCGCCATTCCAAGTGTGGGCACCCGTCCTGGCTTCACGGCCGGGCACCCACTGCGCATGCGCGAGTCGCGCTGCGCATTCTTAGTGGCCAGGCAATCTTCTGGGACCTGTGACGTGTCCCAGAAGATTGCCAGGAGGGAGGGGCCGCCTAGGAGGAGAGGAGGAGTCGCCTAGGCGGCCCAGAGGCGGAAGGTGGAAGAGGGACAGGAAGTACCTCTGAAACCTGGGGACACACTCTGTGA
>BLSH010448856.1:955268-968147 GCA_018402905.1 Glandirana rugosa | reverse complement strand
CTATGTCTGCAGTCTCTGACCGTCTCCTGCACTATGTCTGCAGTCTCTGACCATTTCCTGTACTATGTCTGCAGTCTCTGACCATCTCTTGTACTATGTCTGCAGTCTCAGACCATCTCCTGTACAATGCCTGCAGTGCCTGACCATCTCCTCTAGAATGACCTCTACCCATTACTGACCTCTATACATTGCCCTAGCTATTACTGACCTCTATACATTGCCCTAGCTATTACTGACCTCTATACATCGCCCTACCTATTACTGACCTCTATACACCGCCCTACCTATTACTGACCGCTATACACTACCCTACCTATTATTGACCTCTATACACCGCCCTATCTATTACTGACCTCTATACACCGCCCTACCTATTACTGACCTCTATACATTGCCCTAGCTATTACTGACCTCTATACACCGCCCTTCCTATTATTGACCTCTATACACCGCCCTATCTATTACTGACCTTAATTCACCGCCCTACATTCAGGCCTGAAGCTAGTTGCTCACTGAAGTCAGGCTAAGTTTATATTTTTATAATGACATTCGTTTTATTATAAGTTTTCTAAATGTTCCTAGTGTCATCCTTACTATTTACTTAGGCGTTGCTAGTTAATTTATTTACCCCCCGGTGATCTTTGATCTTTTATGTTGTTCAAGTAGATCTCCACCTCTCAAAGGTTGCCTACCCCTGCTCTAAATGCTGCATCACCCCCGGTTGTGAGAACTTGCAGCACAGACCCTTTTATTTAAATGGGTTGCGTTTGGTGAGCGGTAGTGCAGGCTTGTAGGGGCCCTAGTGCATTACTTTGCCCAGGGGCCCATGATGCTATTAAGATGGCCCTGGGTGCGCCCTGGTTTACCGTTTCAGGTCCAATTTCAGCCTGAATTTTTGGCTGAATTCCAGCCTGAAACTGACCAAAAAACGCACAGGGCTCTTGTGAAATTTGGCACTGGAGCCGCAGTGGAGATATGCGAACCGGCTCCATAGAGAGGTCAAAATCTCCTGCTATTACAAATTGGACTGCGGCTCCGGTAAGAAATTGCACAGGAGCCCTGCGTGTCTTTTGGTCCATTTCTGGACCGAATTCAGCCAAAAATTTGTTCTGAAATCGGACCGGAAACAGTGAACCAGGGCGCACCGGACCCCTGCTGGGTCGTATGCGACAATAGTGTGAACCCAGCCTTAACGTGATTTGTAAAGTCTTGTTTTTTTTTTTTCTATAAAAATAACAAACATGTTATACTTAACTGCTCTGTACAGTGGATTTGCACAGACCAGCCTCAAAACTTCTCTTCTCGGGTCTCTCTTTTGTGCTCCTGGCCCCTCCCTCATGTTGCTTTCCCCCATAGCAAGTAGCTTGCTATGGGGGCCCCCGAGCTGAGTCACAGCTCCCTGTGTCCATTCAGACACAGAGCTACGGCCCAGCCCCGCCCCCTCTCTCTCTCGCCACCACTGCTGTGTCTCAGCCAATCAGGAGGGAGACTCTCGGACGGCCAAGACACTCGTGGACATCGCTGGACAGAGACGGGGCTCAGGTAAGTATTAGGGGGGCTGCTGCACACAGAAGGCTTTTTATCCTAATGCATAGAATGCATTAAGATAACAAAAACCTTCTGACTTTACAACCCCTTTAATGTACAGACACTTACCTGTCCAGAGATCCAGCATTGTCCTCACCTGAGTTAATTCTTCAATTGACTTTGTGTCCAGGCGCTGACATCGTAAATAAGGGAAACCAGCAGTGAAGCCTTGCAGCTTCACAACTTTCCACTGCGCATGTGTGAGTCTCCCTGTGCTTTGTGAATGGTCACACAGTCGCCTGGGATCTGTGATGTGTCCCAGAAGGGGGAGAGGAGGACCAACTTCCGCTCAGATCGCCGCGGCGATCTGACCGGAAGTGGGAGCGGGTACCTGTCAAAACCGCAAATTGCTGTAGCAGTACTTTGGTCATGGGAACGGGTAATGTGGGCACGCGGGGGAGCCAATCAGTGGGTGGGGCAGACTTGATGTCCATCGGCCACCCACGATCGTTCCCCACAGTTACAGAACGGGGATCTGCCTGTGTAAACAAGGCAGGTCTCCGTTCTGACAGGGGAGATCACACAGATACTTTTTTTCTGCTATGCAGGAAGACTGATCTGTGTGTTTGCCCAGTCAGCCCATCCCCCATACAGTTAGAAACACCTCCCAGGGAACACATTTAACCCCTTGATCACCACTTGTGTTAACCTCTTCCCTGCCAGTGTCATTTATACAGTAATCAGTGCATTTTTATAGCACTGATCACTGTATAAGTGACACTGGTCCCAAAAAAGTGTCAGGTGTCCTATCTGTCCGCCGCAATGTCGCAGTCCCGCTAAAAATCGCTGATCACCACCATTACTAGTAAAAAAAAAAAAATTATAAAAATGCCATAAATCTATCCCCTATTTTGCAGACGCTATACCTTTTGCGCAAACCAATCCATATACGCTTATTGCAGTTTTTTTTTTTTTTTTTTTTTTACCGAAACCGATGAAGAAATTTTGGTGTTTTTTTTTCCTTTTTTTTTTTTGGAAATTATAGCAAAAACTAAAACCACAGAGGCGATCAAATGCCACCAAAAGAAAGCTCTATTTGTGGGGAAAAAAAAGGACTTACATTTTGTTTGGGTACAACGATGAACGACCGCGCAATTGTAAGTTAAAGTGACGCAGTGCCGTATTGCAAAGAATGGCCTGGTCATTAAGGGGGAAATTCTTCCGATCCTTAAGTGATTAAAGAGGAGGACGGTAGGATGCAAAGAAACGGAACTTCCCCTTGTGTCAATTTACACTTTAAGACATTTTGATATTTACATACCCCATTCCAAGAGCCAACCCACTGCTTGCAGCAGTGCTGAGAACTCTAGCGTACTGAGACAGGGTGCTGTGTTGTTTAACCCTGTTAGCACCTCCAAGCAGCCATAATCAGCCTGCATTGCAAAGAGAAGCATAGGGACACAATAACAATGTTGCTGGGTCTAAATTAAAGTATGTATTGAAACAGGAAGTGTTTATTAGTCCATGTTTTTTATGGGGTTTTTTTTGTTTTGTTTTTTAATTTTAATCCCCTGTAAGCGATGAATTTCATTTATGTGGCATGAAGTCATGTTCCCTGACACTGAATTCCCAGAAGGTGAATTATATTTATTTTTTTTGTACTTGACATTTTCATTTATTCTTTTACCATAGCATTTGATTTCTGTTTTGATCTCAGGCAAGAGGCTACAGAACTACAGATCCTTCGGCCATGGGTTGTGATCAATCTGGTCGTAACTCTACTAGTTGGACTTGCCTGGTTGTTTCTGTCCTGCCATCCAGACCTGGATCACAGTGAAGGTAACATGTTTTAGTCCTTCCTGGACAGTAAATTCTCATATTATTGGAAATTATCAGCTTTTTAGAAAATGTGCATTTTACAGCAGAGCTCCAGTAACAGCCTGCAGTTAAATTACTGAATAATTCAAATCCAGGGCTGTCCAACTGGTGACCTGCCGGTCCCAGCCACAGCCTATACAGAGTGGCAGCGGGTTGCTGAGTGCTGGAGCGTTCTCTTTGATCCAGCACATAGCTTTCAAAATGATGTTGGCACTACCTGTTGAGCATAGAGATCTGCTACCAGACAGGCATAATATAGTTCCAGCATCACAGGAGCACATGTTCAGGTAAGTTAATACTCGGCACCAATAAAAAAGGGGGGGGGGATTAAAAATTATTACCACTGATAGTGAAGGGGAGATTTGTTATCTCTGACACCACCACTGACACCTGGGGGTTTAATATTGCTGCCAACTGTCACTAAAACCAAAAAAAGGGGAAGGGAGAGGGGTTATTGCTGCCACTGACATGAGGCTTATTATTGCGGCTATTAACACTAATGAAAAGGGTTTATTTTTTCTGAGCTGAACACCACTTTCTAGAATCCTTCAAGTGCCCGCACAAATAAGTCTGGGAAGTGGAATTTGGCTCAAAGCAGAGGCAAAAATATTGATGTGAAACGGGGGTATAGCAGCTATAGGGGGATATACCAGCTGTATATTTGCGTGCTTTTGTTAACCACTTCGATCCTTAGGGTGTACCCTTATGTCCTCAGGTTGAAGTGGCTGTACCGGGAGGATAGCTGCAGCCATCATCTCAGTACTAAAATTTTCAGCTGGCGAAGGGCTTTTCTGTAGAAGTGATCCAAGCGGTTCTACAGCCACCCAATCACTTCTACAGGGTGCAAAAGGGCCCCCCTCCCGCCTCCACCCACACCTTTAACGGGCTCTCTTGAGAAGTCGGGGAGCCTGGGACCGCTGCCGTTCACATCGATGAAGCACTGGGAGGGGAGGAAGGTGCATCCATATTCGCCTCCCTCCTCCCCCCTGTGATGTAAGAAACCGGAATATTATATAAGATATATATATATCTTACATATGCTGCATATGATTGTTGATTGACGATGCACTCATATTAACCCTGGACTGCTTATGATTTTTGTTATTAACGTTCTAATAACAAAAATCATAAGCAGTAGTTTAGTTTGTATTGGGGCATCTATCTATATACCTCAGTAGCAGGCTGCTATATTATCCATTCTTTTTATGCTTTATTTTTTGTTTAGCGCAGATATTTACCTGTTTTTTTTATGTAAGAAACCGGAAGCAATGTGGATTTCGTCCCTTCCGGTTTCTGTTACTGGCTTGTACAGCGTCTAATCAAACTAATCTAAGATCTCTCCATAAAGAAGACCTGTCACAGACAATGCTATTACAAGGGATGTAGTTTATTCCTTGTGATCGCAATAAAGTTGCTAAAAAAGTTTTAAATATATAAGAAAAAATGTAAAAGCTCCCCGAGCTTGTCATATAGCATATTTTCAGAAGATTATTAAGGTGTACTGTAGGTCTATAGCAAAGTAGATGGAATCAAGTGTAAAACATAATAACAGCGCCAACCCTATGCAAATCAAACAATAAAAGTGAAAAACTGTCCATAAATAGTCCACAGATGATAACATATGAACATCAAGCCATTCTTGAAGTGAAGTAGTAAAGTGACTACAGTGCTCTTCAGTGCTCCAAAAAATCTTGTGCAAAGGTGCAAAAAAGTGCCAAGTGCCAGGACCCCTCTTGTGTCCCCACTCACCAGAAAATATGGACCTACTGCTTTGCAGTCAGAAGGTCAAATGTGCAGAGTACTGGTGAAGGTGGTTCCTGGAGCAGACGAACAAAAGGGTGATCCCAGTATGCATCAATCCTTAATGACTCAGAAGAACAGAGGAATACTCATAGTGTAAACTGTATAGAAACCTGCTTTATTGCGCATAATAAAATCTACTTACGAAACTTCCATGGAATGATCGCATGTAAAAACATGTATACACAGCGTGGTGACTGGCGTGCGTTCCTCCACTTATCTCCCATCGCCGGCGGACATGACGTAATCAGCTGCAACAGGCTGGAAATTACGTCAACGTGTCATCCCCTATGATTGGTGGTCAAAGTATGTAACGGCTTTGGCACGAGTCTTGACCCGTTCTTATCACAAGATAAAAGGAAATGCGAACCCAAGGGCGCTTGTGTGCAGTGTTGCCCACTGTCAGTTTTTAACACCAAAATAAAAAACAGCAATATTGTCTATGTTGAAATTGGTAAAAAACAGGACCAGCCTGGGTTACTATAAAAAAGTAGAAAGTTTATTGAAGACTTACATATAAAACCATGGCAGGCTTGGGAAGGAGCCGGGATGCTCGTTGCTATACAGGCTAGTTGACAGTTCTCCCTGGTGGAACCGGAGGTTTCCCTGGGCTATAGTGATGCATGATCCGGAAGGAGATCGAGCCACAGTGTCCTCACAGAGCCACTGGAGATGGTGTGGGCTGTGCAATGGAGGTGACGTCTGCCTCAGTAGTATGCAGAGACCAAGGCAGGGAGGGGCCGCAGCAAGAGCTCTCACCGGTACGTTCGCTCCTGGTGTCTGCAATGAAGGTACTGGATAGTGGTCCCGTCAGCGTGACGACATGTTTCGCGACACCGCTTAATCATTTCAGAGGTGACATGATAAAGCGGTGTCGCGAAACATGTCGTCACGCTGACGGGACCACTATCCAGTACCTGCAGTACCTGCATTGCAGACACCAGGAGCGAGCTCTTGCTGCGGCCCCTCCCTGCCTTGGTCTCTGCATACTACTGAGGCAGACGTCACCTCCATTGCACAGCCCACACCATCTCCAGTGGCTCTGTGAGGACACTGGGGCTCGATCTCCTTCCGGATCACGCATCACTATAGCCCAGGGAAACCTCCGGTTCCACCAGGGAGCACTGTCAACTAGCCTGTATAGCAACAAGCATCACGGCTCCTTCCCAAGCATGCCATGGTTTTATATGTAAGTCTTCAATAAACTTTCTACTTTTTTTATAGTAACCCAGGCTGGTCCTGTTTTTTACCAATTTCAACATAGACAATATTGCTGTTTTTTACTTTGGTGTTAAAAACTGACAGTGGGCAATACTGCACACAAGCGCCCTTGGGTTCGCATTTCCTTTTATGTTTTGTACTCCCACCCCGGAGCTGAACCTAGGCTGCAAGGTACCTGCAGCAAGTCACTCAGTCCCCTGTGTGTCCACAATTCACAATATATGATCAGCGCCTAATCCTTTTTCATTTTCTTATCACAAGATAAGCCAGAGCCCCGCAGTAGCTGCCATGATTTACCGTAAATCATGGCAGCTACTGCGGGGCTCTGGCTTATCTTGTGATAAGAACGGGTCAAGACTCATGCCAAGACCGTTACATACTTTGACCTTCAATCATAGGTGATGACGCTCTCATCTTGGGAGCGAAACGTGTTGACGTCATTTCCTGCCTGTTGCAGCCGATTACGTCACATCCGCCGGTGGTGGGAGATAGGTGGAGGAACGCACGCCAGTCACCACGCTGTGTATACATGTTTTTACATGCGATCATTCCATGGAAGTTTCGTAAGTAGATTTTATTATGCGCAATAAAGCAGGTTTCTATAAAGTTTACACTATGAGTATTCCTCTGTTCTTCTGAGTCATTAAGGATTGATGCATACTGGGATCACCCTTTCGTTCGTCTGCTCCAGGAACCACCTTCACCAGTACTCTGCACATTTGACCTTCTGACTGCAAAGCAGTAGGTCCATATTTTCTGGTGAGTGGGGACACAAGAGGGGTCCTGGCACTTGGCACTTTTTTGCACCTTTGCACAAGATTTTTTGGAGCACTGAAGACAACTGTAGTCACTTTACTACTTCACTTCAAGAATGGCTTAATGTTCATATGTTATCATCTGTGGACAATTTATGGACAGTTTTTCACTTTTATTGTTTGATTTGCATAGAGTTGGCGCTGTTATTATGTTTTACATATTCTTTAGCAGGTTGACCTGAGTTACAGCAGCCTTCTGTTTGTATCATAGGGGATACATTTATTTCAATCACTGGTATATCAACCATTCAGATGTGTGGCTGCTATACATTTATATAACCCACAGTTTATATTTTATATTTTTTGTCACTTATATCATTCCGCGGCGCAAATAGGTTTTTAGTTTTAAGATGGAATCAAGTACATAACGTAACTATAGCCACAGCAAGCCATGTAACTAATGTTGGGCCTAGCAGCACAGTGGTCCAAGTGCCAATTGCTTAGGTGATTTATGCAAGCACAATAAAATTAAGAATATCCCTCTGTTTGATATTAAAGTGATTGTAAGGCCTCATACACACGGGCGTATGCAAACAAATAATCAAAACACCGGGCCTGACGTCGGAAAAATCTGCGTTTTTTTCTGTGTTTTGCATTGGCGATAATGAGCGTTAGTGAGCGTCGGTGTCAATAGGCATTTTTAAAAAAAAAACAAAACAGTTCTCTGCTATTTTTTTACCTGAAAACATCGGCGTAAAAAAAGGTTGGTACGGCATGAGTGAGCGTTGGTGAGCTTTTTGCTGGCTTAGTGTCAAAAACGGCAAAACGCTACAGCCTCGGAACGCGCTGGTTCCGCGTTCTATTTACAGCTTACTAACACCGACGCCCTTTACAGCTCAGAAACGTCTGTGTTTTTATGGGGCCATTGAATAACATGGAGAGCTGCAAAAAACGTAGCGTCAAAAAACGCCTGTGTGTATGAGGCCTAAAGGTTCGTTTTTTTTATTTATTTATTTTTTAGATAACAAACATGTCAAACTTACCTGCTCTGTGCAAAGGTTTTGCACAGAGCGGCCGATCCTCCTTTTCTGGGGTCCCCCGGCAGCGCTCCTGGCTCCTCCTCTTCAGCAAGTGCCCCCATGGAGAGCAGATTTCCATGGAGGCACCCATACGTGCTCGCTCTCGAGTCCTGCTGCTGTGTCCATTGCCCCACCCCCGGCTAACGTGTCACTGAATTTGATTGACAGCAGTGGGAGCCAATGGCTCCTCCTGCTATCAATCTATCCAATGATGACCCGAGACAGCGGCTGGAGCGGCTGGGCTTGTCCTCGATGCTGGAGCGATTGGGTTCACATAAGTATTAGGGGGGCTCTGGGGGGCTGCTGCAGTACAGAAGGTTTTTCACCTTCATGGATATAATCCATGAAGGTGAAAAACCTTGAGACTTTACAACTCCTTTAAAGCTGTATGCGGCAGTGTTAGCTTTTGTTTTAGTGTGATTGCAATTTAAAGTGCACCTGTACTTAAATAGTTGTATTACATAAAGGAAAAGAGTGAGGTGTGTGGTTCACATAGTTAGTTCTTACACTAATGAGGGTATAATGGCAAATTTGTTATAACATATACAGGTCCTATGAAAAGCACTCCCCACCTTAAAAATGTTTATGCTTTATTGTAAAATAATGTTTAATCACAGTGGATTTAAAGTGTATGTATAGAAAAGTATTTTTCTTTCTGTCTGCATTGGGGAGATTTACCCTGCTAATTGTACCAGGTGGCAATGGCTACCAAGAGAGAAAATGAGCAGAAATCCAAAATTTTCAATTTGTCACCAGAGCAAGAGTTGAGGTTAAATCTTCCAGTGGTGACATATTGCATGTAGCAGTTTCTTCTCACGCTCTGTTATATCTGCAGGACAGGAAATTAAATATGGGACATAGATAACAAAAAATAACCTGATAGAATTTGTAATCCTTACTCTATACAAAACTAAAAAAAAAATGTTTTGTCTATACATACTTAATTTTTATTTCTATTTTCTACATTGATCAACCGAAATAAACTCTCCTAAGTCAAATCAAAGTAAAAACAGATCTCCGCAAATCAATTTACATACATAAAAAAAAACGCTCAAAATAACTTATCGTATAAGTATGCAGGGGAAAAAAATCCTTCCTAATCCCCCAGGAGGCAATCTGATATTCCCTGGCTCAACCTTACCTATAAATGTCAGTACCCAGTTATATTATGTACATTTAGGAATGAATCCGGGCCTTTTTTAAAGCAGTCTACTGAGTTGGACAGAACCAGCTCTTGAGAGAGTCTATTCCACATTTTCACAGCTCTTACTATGAAGAAACCTTTCTGGATTTATTAATAGATAGAGGTATTGCGCTCAGGATTTTTTAGGCTTACTTTTGTTGGGTTTGCTGCCCCCAGCGTTACCTTCCTAACAAAGGAAGTTTGTGGCTACAGCATAATAAAGAGCTGGGTTGGCGCTGCCCTGAATAAAAAGACCATATAATTGTTGTGGCTGTCAGCAGTGTATAAGGTGAGGGATCCGCCCAGGTATACCCCACCCTTGTGCAAAATAGCAAAAAATAATTTATAATAATAAATAAACTAGCAAAAGTGAACAGTGCTTATGTTATACGTTATATCCTGTGTTTCCCAACCTTGTGCTGGTATAACATATAAAAAACCATAAATATCATAAACCACATAAGATAAACATTTATAGTAAAAATCAGAAATTAATAGTGTCCATTAGGTGAGAGTCCATTACTCTTTCATATGTGAATCACACGTGCTCCCCTCTTTTTACCCTGCTTACCGGACAGCGCCACCCCACACAGGGGTAAAGCGCAGGGGCGCCTGTCTAGGCAGGTGATCAGGGGTCTTTGCTTTGATCCTTCTGTGAGTTGTCCAATGTTGTTATCCAGGAATGAATATTTCTCTGCAGTCCTCCGTTGGTCAGTGTATTAGTGGTCAGTTTGAGATGAAAAAGGAAAAAAGCTCCATAGCGTATATCAGTCAGCAAAAACGATATTTATTTTAAAAGTTCTTTAAAAATAAACATTCAACACGATCCTTGTTAAAAAAAATTTCCTAGATGGTCACTTAGGTCCTAATCACTGCCTCTCCTACTCCTGGTAGCCTGGGACCTTTTACAAAGTCTATTCCTTACTTCCTCCGCAAGGTTTTAACGTACCAGCTGGGAGAGCGAGACAGGGAGTGACCGGAAGTGATGCAATACGTGGTCTGGAGTCACATGATGCGTTTCGTCCAATGACGTCTTCAGAGGTGCTCAGGAGAGGCAGTGATTAGGACCTAAGTGACCATCTAGGAAATTTTTTTTAACAAGGATCGTGTTGAATGTTTGTTTTTAAAGAACTTTTAAAATAAATATCGTTTTTGCTGACTGATATACGCTATGGAGCTTCTTTCCTTTTTCATCTCAAACTGACCACTAATACACTGACCAACGGAGGACTGCAGAGAAATATTCATTCCTGGATAACAACATTGGACAACTCACAGAAGGATCAAAGCAAAGACCCCTGATCACCTGCCTAGACAGGCGCCCCTGCGCTTTACCCCTGTGTGGGGTGGCGCTGTCCGGTAAGCAGGGTAAAAAGAGGGGAGCACGTGTGATTAACATATGAAAGAGTAATGGACTCTCACCTAATGGACACTATTAATTTTTGATTTTTACTATAAATGTTTATCTTATGTGGTTTATGATATTTATGTTTTTTTTATATGTTATACCAGCACAAGGTTGGAAAACACAGGATATAACGTATAACATAAGCACTGTTCACTTTTGCTAATTTATTTATTATTATAAATTATTTTTTGCTATTTTGCACAAGGGTGGGGTACACCTGGGTGGATCCCTCACCTTATACACTGCTGACAGCCACAACAATTATATGGTCTTTTTATTCAGGGCAGCGCCAACCCCGCTCTTTATTATACTTTCTGGATTTATCCCTGGATTTATCCCATTTGATCCCTGAAAACTTTTCTCTTCAGGGAAGCCTATCTTGCCACCACCTAACTACACTCCTTATTTTCTCAATCAGCTCATCCCCTGCAGTTTACTGCCCTTTCGTATCATTCCACCCTCCCTCTTAGAGGGCCCTGCTCGTTAGAGCTTACAATCTGATTCCTCCTGTATTGTAATTGTACTGTCTGCCCTAATATTGTAAAGCACTGCGCAAACTGTCGGCGCTATATAAATCCTGTATAAAAATAATCATTTAGAGATTAAATCTCTTTTCCTTTAGACCAGGAATCTCCAAACTACGGTCCTTCAGCTGTTGCGGAACTACACGCCCCATGAGGCATTGTAAAACTCTGACATTCACAGACATGACTAGGCATGATGGGAATTGTAGTTCCTGAACAACTGGAGGACCATAGTTTGAAGACTCCTGCTCTAGACGTAAAGAGTGCCCCCTTGTCTTCTGTTATGACCTTAAAATGAATAACTCAACACCAAGTTCACTATATGGATCACTTATGTATTTGTACATGTTGATCATATCCCCCCTTAATCTCCTCTTCTCAAGAGAGAATGAATTCAATTCCTCTAATCTTTCCTCATAGCTGAGCTCCTCCATACCTCTTATCAGTTTGGTTGCTCTTCTCTCCACTTTCTCCAGTTCCCCGATATCCTTTTTGTGAACTGGTGACAAAAACTGAACTGCATATTCCAGACGAGGTCTTACTGATTTGTACAGGGGCAAAATTATATCTTTCTGTCTGGAGTCTACCAAAACCCCCAGATCTTTCTCCACTATGGATTCCCCCAGTTGTACTTGCCCTAGTATGTATGATACATGCATATTCTTAGCCCCAAGTGCATAACTACTTTTATCAACATAAACCACTTGACCTCCGGAAGGTTTATCCCCCTTACTGACTAGGCCATTTTTTGCGATACAGCACTGCGCTACTTTAACTGACAATTGCGCGGTCGTGTGACGCACTACCCAAATAGAATGTGTCCTTTTTTCCCCACAAATAGAGCTTTCTTTTCTTTTTTTGTGCTATTGCGACAATTTTGAAAAAAAGAAAAACAATATTTTTTACTTTCTGTTATAAAACATATCAAATAAAACAATGTAAATTTCTTCATCAACTTAGGCCAATATGTATTCTGCTACATATTTTTGGTAAAATAAATACCGATAAGCATATATTGATTGGTTTTCTCAAACGTTATAGCATCTAAAAACTATGGGATATTCTTATTTATTTATTTTTTTACAAGTAGTTGCGGCGGTCATCGACTTATAGCAGGACTGCGATATTGCGGTAGACAAATCGGCACCTAACTGATACTTTTGACACTTTTTTGGGGACCAGTGAAATTACAGTGATCAGTGCTAAAATATGCACTGTCACTGTACTAATGACACTGTCAGGGAAGGGGTTAACATTGGGGCGATCAAAGGGTTAACTGTGTGCCTGACCAGTGCTTTACTACTATGGGGAAGTGCTTTTATTAGTGGAAGACCTGGATCTGTGTTTCTGCTTTACAGAAACACAGGATCCATGTCTTCTGTACTGACAGAATGACAGTCTGCCTTGTTTACATAGGCAGACTGGCAATCTGCCAGTGTACCGAACGATCGACGGGTCCATGGCTGTGTACTCATGCCCAGAACCCGGAAGTGTGTGTGTATAT
>BLSH010448856.1:941400-954537 GCA_018402905.1 Glandirana rugosa | reverse complement strand
TTGAAAAGTTCTACCCACCACTGGTACCGCCGGTAAAACTTCAGCCGGTAAAACTTAGGTTGAAAACAAAAAAGTTATCCTTCTCCCAGTACACTGTGTAGTTTGAATAACCCTTAAAGTGTTCTTTTTGTTACCACACGAACCAAAATTACCATTTTGAAGTCGGCCATTTTGAATCCAACTTTTGTTTTTTCAATAGGAAGAGAGTCATGTGACACATCAAACTTATTGGGAATTTCACAAGAAAAACAATGGTGTGCTTCGTTTTACCGTAACTTTATTTGTTAATGAGTTATTTACAAGTTTCTGACCACTTATAAAATGTGTTCAATGTGCTGCCCATTGTGTTGGATTGTCAATGCAACCCTCTTCTCCCACTCTTCTCCCACTCTTCACAAACTTGTAAATAACTCATGAAAGAATAAAGTTACATTAAAACCAAGCACACCATTGTTTTTCTTGTGAAATTCCCAATAAGTTTGATGTGTCACATGACCCTCTTCCTATTGAAAAAACAAAAGTTGGATTCAAAATGGCCGACTTCAAAATGGCCGCCATGGTCACCACCCATCTTGAAAAGTTTTCCCTTTCACATATACTAATGTGCCACAAACAGGAAGTTAATATCATTAACCATTCCCATGTTATTAAGGTGTATCCATATAAATGGCCCACCCTGTGTATATATGTATATATATACACACACACACACAGTATCTCACAAAAGTGAGTACACCCCTCACATTTTTGTAAATATTTTATTATATCTTTTCATGTGACAACACTGAAGTAATGACACTTTGCTACAATGTAAAGTAGTGAGTGTATAGCTTGTATAACAGTGTAAATTTGCTGTCCCCTCAAAATAACTCAACTCACAGCCATTAATGTCTAAACCGCTGGCAACAAAAGTGAGTACATCCCTAAATGAAAATGTCCAAATTGGCCCCAATTAGCCATTTTCCCTCCCTGATGTCATGTGATTCGTTAGTGTTACAAGGTTTCACGTGTGAATGGGGAGCAGGTGTGTTAAATTTGGTGTTATCGCTCTCACTCTCTCATTGATACTGGTCACTGGAACTTCAACATGGCACTTCATGGAAAAGAGCTCTCTGAGGATCTGAAAAAAAGAATTGTTGCTCTACATAAAGCCTAGGCTATAATAAAATAATAAGATTGCCAAGACCCTGAAACTGAGCTGCAGCACGGTGACCAAGATCATACAGCAGTTTAACAGGACAGGTACCACTCAGAGCACGCCTCACCATGGTCAACCAAAGAAGTTGAGTGCGCATGCTCAGCATCATATCCAGAGGTTGTCTTTGGGAAATAGACGTATGAGTGCTGCCAGCATTGCTGCAGAGGTTGAAGGGGTGGGGGGTCAACCTGTCAGTGCTCAGACCATACGCCGCACACTGCATCAAATTGGTCTACATGGCTGTCATCCCAGAAGGATGACTCTTCTAAAGATGATGCACAAGAAAGCCTGCAAACAGTTTGCTGAAGACAAGCAGACTAAGGACATGGATTACTGGAAGCAGGTCCTGTGGTCTGATGAGACCAAGAAAAACGTATTTGGTTCAGATGGTGTCAAGCGTGTGTGGCGGCAACCAGGTGAGGAGTACAAAGACAAGTGTGTCTTGCCTACAATCAAGCATGGTAATGGGAGTGTCATGGTCTAGGGCTGCATGAGTGCTGCCAGCACTGAGGAGCTACAGTTCATTGAGGGAATCGTGAATGCCAACATGTACAGTGACATACTGAAGCAGAGCATGATCCCCCCCCCTTCACAGACTGGGCCGCAGGGCAGTATTCCAACATAACGACCCCAAACATACCTCCAAGACAACCACTGCCTTGCTAAAGAAGCTGAGGACTGGCCAAGCATGTCTCCAGACCTAAACCCTATTGAGCATCTGTGGGGCATCCTCAAACGGAAGGTAGAGGAGCACAAGATCTCTAACATCCACCAGCTCCGTGATGTCATCATGGAGGAGTGGAAGAGGACTCCAACGGCAAACTGTGAAGCTCTGGTGAATTCCATGCCCAAGAGGGCTAAGGCAGTGCTGGAAATTAATGTTGGTCACACAAAGTATTGACACTTAGGGCCCAATTTGAACATTTTCAATTAGTGGTTTACTCACTTTTGTTACCAGCGGTTTAGACATTATTGGCTGTGTGTTGAGTTATTTTGAGGGGACAGCAAATTTACACTGTTATACAAGCTGCACATTGCAGCAAAGTTTCATTTCTTCAGTGTTGCCACATGAAAAGATAGAATAAAACATTTACAAAAATGTGAGGGGTGTACTCACTGTTGTCAGACATTGTATATACATGTTTCTGCACAGCGCAACCACCCTGTAGTAGTAAATCTGCTATGGGGTATTCGGCAAACGGTTAAACCTCATCTGCCACATAGTCACCCAATTAAACAGTGCTTTGAAGTTGGTTTGTAAGTCGGTGATATCCTGTAAGGATGTTATTCCACTGCATAGCTTGGTGTCACCTGCAAAGACTGAAATGGCACTTTTAATCCCAGACCCTATAAATGTATTAAAAAGTAATGGTCCCAACACTAAACCTTGGGGAACACCACTAATAACCTTAGACCATTCAGAGTAAGAATCATTAACCACTACTTTTTGAATTCTGTCTTTTAGCCAGTTTTCTATCTATTTACAAACTGATATTTCCCAGCCTATAGACCTTACACATTAGCCGTGTGTGGGGAACAATGCTTTTGCAAAATGCAGGTATACAATGATTACAGCCACTCTTTTGTCTAAGGTTTTACTACCCTTCTCATAAAAAGAAATCAGATTTGTCTGACGATGTTGTGGCCGCAATTTATAGTGTCATGGCTGACTGATTCTCCGTGTCCATGTATTCATTCACCTTTGTCCCTATTCACTTTACGGACAATCGACTTCTTGTTCCAGGTCACATAGTATCCACTGCATGCCTAGTCATTTCTCTGTGTTACATTACAAATGTGTGAGTGTTAATGTGATGAAAACACATCTCTTCCAGTATGGTAAGCTCTCTTAATAGCCCTCACCTGCAAAACACAAGATTAGGAGATCCAGGGATTGTAGGAGCTGTAGTTTCTTCACAGGAAGTGTCAGTTCTTAGACTGCAGACAGAGGTTGTGCATTAAACTGCTGGTAGTGCTGCTCACTACTCTTCCCAGAAATCTGCACAGCTGTAGAGTATAAGGGCTCAGTAAGATCTATACTGAGCCCTTATACTCTACAGCTGTGCATATTTCTGGGAAGAGTAGTGAGCAGCACTACCAGCAGTTTAATGCACAACCTTTGTCTGCAGTCTAAGAACTGACACTTCCTGTGAAGAAACTACAGATGTGGTAATACATGTACCATGGTGTGGTGCCAGTAATTTTGAATGGAACCCCAACATAGCTGAATTAGAGTATTCCACAGTGCACTGTGAAACTACCATGTGTTGGGGTGCAACTGAAGCGGAAAAATTAGTGCAGGTACAGTTTTCTCTGAGTTGTGATGCATTGGCATCCAGTTCAAATAAAGCAGATCTTCACCCCCCCCCCTTTTTTTAACTCCTGCTTACCTCTTGTTGTGTGTTCTCCTCAGATGCTCATCTATAAGGGGATCCAGCATTGTCCTGCTGAAATCCTCTTCGCTGCAGCTGAGTTGTGTGATGTCATCAGAAGGCTGCTGGCTCTTCCTGGTTCAGCCGGCGAGCCTCCCGATTATGCGCCACTAGGCTCATCCCCCTCTTCCTTTGTGAATGAAAGACCAGGCTACTGAGATGTGTGACATATATATCCCAGGAGGCACAGAGCACGTTATTCACCTAGATAAGTGACATGTACAAGAGGCAGGCCCAAACCCCTTTTAGTAAAAAAAAATAAGGGTAGAAGAAAAAGAAAGCAAATTTGATGTAGTGGAGAGGAGGAAATGTTGATTTGAGGGTGAAGATCCACTTTAACACAACACATTGTAACAGATATATCTGCCTTCAAATTTAAGACATCTCCAGTTCTTTCCTTAGATTTTCTGCAGTGAGTACAGAAGATGCAAGGGTGAGGTTTATCTAGCTCATGTAATCCTAAAATCTTCATACATAAAAAAAAACAAGGGCAGTAAATGCCTTCCTATGTGTAATGACATGGTCTGTACAATATTTTCCTTTTTTCTTTTTCTTAGAATCTATGTTTGTACCAGAAGAGGAAGACTACCCAGATATTGAAAAAGGAATAAAAATGATTCAAGCATGAACAATATTTCTACACTACACAGATGCCTTTCATACTTTGTATATGCCTTTGTACACCTATTTTGTACAGATTTTATACATTTTTGTTATTTTTATACACTTGAAAAAAATGATTTATTTTTTTAAAATTTTGCATTGAATTGGTAATATGAAATTGTGTTTTCATCAATGACTTAATATTAAAGTATTTACATAATTTTTGTGATATCATTAAAGTAGTTAGAGGAGTCATTGCTTGCATCTAAATATATCAAGAGCCCCAACTTTTTTTTTTTTTTAGCTTTGGATGAAGCGTTAAAGGGTTAGAACCACTGGAATGTTTTTACTGGTGTCTGTGTCCTCACTCTCACTTCGTACACTGTTGACAGCTGTCATTTGGATATCCAGTACAGTTCTAAAATTGTCACCAGATCCAGAGGTGGGGGAAAATCTTTAAAATGAGCATTCTCTCACTTCCTGTGTCTCCAGGACAGGGAGCATAAGAAATCTCAATTTTCCGACTTGACTCACAAAGAAAAGTTTTAGTTTGAGATATACTCAGTGTATACTAGTGTGAATTTATAAACCTTCTCCAGGGAATGGAATAATGCTCCCTTGTAATGGGGCTGCCCTATAGGTCTAGGGGCTGCAAAAAGTACTTTTACTTACCTGATCCTTCACTCCTCTGGCAGCTGTCGCTCTCCCTTCTTCTGTCCCTCGGCATCCTTATGCTAAATGCAGGGCTATAGGTTTGCATTGTACTTAGTGACTTCAGAGGACCGCCAGAAGGTAGGTGATAAAAGGCCGCAGGGACTGGCCTTGTAGCCTAGATGGATCAAATGATCATGTAAGTGCTTTTTGCCTGCTGCACTGCAATGGAGCATTTTTGTTCTCCATGGAGTATAATTTTAAAGTGCAGACCCCTTGTAGTGCCGGCAAGTATCCTGTCCATGTGAAGCACCTTGGATCCTAGGCCCAGGTGGGAAACACTTCAAGATAAAGTCAAGGCCTCACCCCATGTCATTAAAATGTCATAAGGCAGAGCTTCAGCTACCCAATTCATGTTGCAGTGGAATATTGTATATAATACTGAACAGTATACTTATTGTTTCACTTGCAAGAAGCAAACACAAACAAATTATGTACAGTTGCTTATGCATGTGTAATACAGAGAGAAAGCTTGTATACCATGGTCTGAACCGCATGCTGTTGCCAACAGTAAAGTAAAAAAAAAAACTAGTTTATTTCTATTTGTGAGCATACGTTGACTGATCAATAATTCAGACAATTATAGCAGCTTGAAAGTCACACAGTGTACACATAGAGTACATTGCTAACGTTCGTGTTAAATATTTGGGAGGGTAAAATGCAGACTAAACGGTTACTTTAAAATAACAGTAAAGCATAATGGTAAACAACTTATACTTATGAATTTACATCATTTAGTAACTGACTGATACACTCTACATACAACTAATGCAGTTTTTTTATGAATGATTTTTTCCCTCTCTCTTATGATCTACTGCAGGGGTCTCCAAACTTTCTAAGCAAAGGGCCAGTTTCCAGTCCTTCAGTCTTTAGGGGGACAGGACTGTGGCCAGTGGGAGTAAAAAAATGCCCCGGCATCAGTGCCCCATCATTGGTTTTTATGGGAGAAATAGTGCCCCATTGATGGTGTCAGGTGGGGGAATTGTGCCCCATCTTTGGTGTCAGTTGGTGGAATAGTGCCCCAATGGCCAAATAATAGCAAGCAGAGGGTGACAGTTTGGAGACCACTGATCTACAGTAAACTTATATATGGCCAGTAGTCCTTGACTGAAGGGGTAGTGTAATTGTTCTGTCTCCATGTGGGTATCATTCGATTTATTTAGAGTATTTTGCATATTAGGCTCTTTGGAAACAGATAAATACTCAGCTGAAAAATATATTTGGGCAAAACTTTTTTTATTCGTTTTGGACATAGTGGGGAGGGAATAGAACACCTGTCCGTTTTTATTGGTTTCTGTGCTCCAGTTACTCTATTTTTTTTTTTTACTGTTATCATTAAAAGTGAAAATAAAAGAAAATTCCAAAATTTTGGTTGACATCAGAACAGTCATACAGTAGAGGAGAAAACTTCCAAAGTGGACACTAGTCCTGCTGACATCTTGGGATTTCCTCACTTCCTGTTTTGGCTATGGGGCAGGAAGTAAAGGAAAATCTCAGCTATGGGACACACATGACAAAAATAATGACAGCGGTTATAACTTTTCATTACTGTATCCAAAATTTGAAATAAAAATACGTTTTGCCTATAGTTACACTTAAAGGATTTGTAATTCTGGTCAAGCCAGTCTTTGGCCTCCCATGCCCTGCCACATTCTACTACCTCTTGATTCATCATTATCACTTCTTGGTTACGTCTCCACTTACCAGACTGAACTGACATTGCATCTTCATTTTACAACCAGCATGGAAAAGCTGCTGTTGCTGACACCTCATTATACAAATGCTAGTTGCCTGACGATCATGCTGACCTTCCTATTTTGAGTGATAGAACAAGCATCTAAATCAAGACTTCTGACATTCCTAGTCTCATCACTTTTTCTGGGGCAGTAAAGCAAAGTATTAAAGCCAGTGGACCAAATAGCATTTTCAGTAGGATG
Organism: Glandirana rugosa; assembly: GCA_018402905.1. Lineage (NCBI taxonomy): Eukaryota > Metazoa > Chordata > Amphibia > Anura > Ranidae > Glandirana > Glandirana rugosa. The sequence continues at coordinate 947,656 of BLSH010448856.1, read as the reverse complement.
TCCACAATGGAACCGTCCATATTTCTGTCATAAAAGAAAAGGGCCTAATATGGGCTAGGACAATATTGTGCAACACCATCACACCACCTGTCTGATCCACTTAGAAAAGAAAGAATTGATCTATAGATGCATACTGTGTATGCCACACATTGACCCTACAACCTGCATATTGTAGTAAAAATCAAGAATTGTCAGACATGGCAAAGTTTTTGCAATCTTCAGTCAATTGATTGTCCCATGGCTATGGTAGCCTCATTTTTCTTTTCCAAGCCGACAGGGGTATAAATCATTGTGGTGTTCTGCTGCCAGGGGTGGGTACATTATTTGTGTAAGTTATGCAGCTACACATGGACCCAGGGTGACTAAGTAGCCCATTTATATCCTAGATGTCAGGTAAGTGCTATGTTTAGGGCAGGAGAGAATCAAAATGCATTCTTCATTATATCCTGTTCTACCAGTCTGTAACATATTTTACTCCCTGCCTGATTGGCAATGAGATCTACAGAATAATTCTCCCATTTTGTTTCAATACTTTTTGGTCAGGAAGTGAAAAGGGGTGTTCACGGTACGACCACAGTATTATAGACTGTGAAAGAATTCAAGGCATAACAAAGACTGCTTTCACCTTCATCTATCAATCTACAGTAAAAGCAGTTCTCCACTCAGTAACAAAAAGTTCAAAGTCAGCAGCTGCAAATCCTGTAGCTGCTGACTTTCATTAACAGGACTTACCTGTCCATGGATCCAGCACCGTGCGAACCTTCACTAGCCTTCAGGTTCCTGGCGCTGGCATCTTAAAATGTTAGTAAACTTTCATTAGTGATTTTTACCTACAGGCAAGCTTATAATAAAGCTTACCTGTAGACAAAATTAGTATCTCCTAAACCTGCACTGTTTAGGAGATAATCAGGTTAGCAGCAGCCGGTGACATCACCAGCACATGCTCTCTGAAGGAACGCCCTACCCATGCCACTCCTTCAGAGCTGTGTGCAGTGACCGAGTCACCCACGTGCATGCGCAAGGGTGAAGTCATTGCAGCCCAGCCGTGGCAGACCTGGAAGGAAGACCGGGTGAAGATGGAAGCGCCTGCAGCGGTGATGGTGTGCAGCGCACCGCTACAGGGCTTCATTGCATACTAGCACATTATGATGTTGCCTTGCAGAAGAAACTTTTTTTTTTTTTGTGGGTGAAGCTCCACTTTAATGGGTTTGTACGCGGGCATGAAATTGAATTGGCAGGTACAGTACAAACATTGTCCTTACACAGAGGCCTTTTTCTGACTACATCTCCACTCTGCTACTGAAAACATTTTAAACGCTGTTCAGCGCATTGTGTTCAGTGATGTCCTTTAGCACACTATTGTTGTATAGAGGGGTTACATGAACAGTGGTGAACTTCCTGTCTGATATCTGTGGCCAGTCTCTTTCTTTCTTACTTCATTCATTAAAGTGTATATAAACCCTGACAAACTGTTACTTTGACCATTTGTGGTCTGTTAAATATACCATTGTAAGAATTTTTCTATATCAGAGTACAAAAAAATAGGATATTTTGAATTCTTGTAAAATCCTTTTCGTGTAATATATTAAGGGACAATTAAGTTATATTACATAGTTATTCTGGCTGAAAAGTCCATCTAGTTCAACCAATAAAATAAAAAAATACATATATATATATATATAAATATAATATACACAGGTGCATCTCATAATTCAAATATCATCAAATTGTTAATTTATTTCAGTAATTCAATTCAGAAAGTGAAAGTCATATTTTATATACAGTTATGCTCAAAAGTTTGCATACCCCGGCAGAAATTGTGAAATTGTGCCATTAATAATACAAATATGACTGATCATGCCAAATAACTGTCTTTTATTTAAGGATAGTGATCACATGAAGCCATTTATTATCACATCGTTTTTTTGGATCCTTTTTAAATCATATTGACAACAGAAATCACCCAAATGGCCCTGATAAAAAGTTTACATATACTGGAATGTTTGGCCTTGGAACAGACACAGAAGGTGGCACACACAGGTTAAAATGCCTATTGAAGGTTAATTTCTCACATTTGTGGCTCACAATTAGTGTCTCTGTATAAATAGTCAATGAGTTTGTTAGCTCTCACTTGGATGACCTAAGCAGGCTAGACAATGAGCCATGAGGAGGTAGAAAAGAACAGTCAAAAGACCTTGCGTAACAAAGTAATGGAACTTTATAATGATGGAAAATGATATATAAAGATACTCAAAGCCTTGAATATGCCAGTTAGTACTGTTTAATCCCTTATTAAGAAGTGGAAAATTCAGGGCTCTTTTAAAACCAAGCCAAGGTCAGGTAGACCAAGAAAGACTGCAGCCACAACTGGCAGAAGAATTGCCCAGGATACAAAGAAAAACCCACAGGTAACCTCAGGAGAAATACAGGCTTCTCTCCAAAAAGACAGTGTGGTTGTATGGTTAAACCAGTATCTCCATAAAGCTGGTCAGCAGAGGGAAGGTTCCGCTGACTTTGGACTAAAACACGGTGGATCGACACCAGCAGATGACATGGCACCCCAAATCATCACTGACTGTGAAAACTTCACACTGGACCTCATGCAACTTGGATTCTATGCCTCTCCATCTTCCTCCAGACTCTGGGACCTTGATTTCCAAATGAAATGCAAAATTTTCCAGTCTGTGATGATTTGGGGAGCCATGTCATCTGTTGTTTTGGTCCACTGTGTTTTATCAAGTCCAGAGTCAGCACAGCCCTCTACCAGGAAATTCTAGAGCACTTCATGCTTTCATTTGCTGACCAGCTTTATGGAGATGCTGATTTCATTTTCTAGCAGGACTTGGCAGCTGCCCACATTGTCAAAAGTACCAATACCTGGTTTAATGAACATTATATCACTGTGCTTGATTGGGCAGCAAACTCGCCTGACCTAAACCCCAAAGAGAATCTGTGGGGTATTGTCAAGACAAAGATGAGAGACACCAGACCCAACAATGCAGATGAACTGAAAGGCACTATCAAAGAAACCTTGGCTTCCATGACACCTCGGCAGTGCCATAGGCTGATCGACTCCATGCCATGCCACATTGATGCAATAATTCATGCAAAAGGAGCCCCGACCAAGTATTGAGTGCAGACTATACTGTACATGGACATACTTTTCAGTAAGCCAACATTCGTGTATTAAAAATCCTTTTTTTTTTGGTCTTACGTAATATTTTAATTTTCTGAGCTACTGAATTTTGGGTTTTCACTAGCTGTAAGCCATAATCATCAAAATTAAAAGAAAGAAATGCTTGAAATATATCACTCAGTGTGTAATTATCAGAGAAACAGGCACGATCGTCACGTTCCTATACGCATGCCTACGAACGCTCGTCCTGGACGATCGCATCCACGCATGTGCACGAACATTCGTCCGGCAAGGCGCAATCCGCGCTTTCAGCACAACCAATGAGGTTGGTTGCTGCCCTATAAAAGACGGCCTCTGTGTCACACAAATCGCTGGATTGTCTCAGCTCACCAGTGTTCCTGAACCTGTGTCCTGTATTCTGCCTGAAACTACTGTTCTGACCCGGCTTGCTCCTTGACCTTGCTCCTGAACTTCTCCATTGTCTTTTGACCTCTGGCCTGCCTCACAGACTTCTCTTCTGCCTGACTCCTGTGTTTGACCCCTGGCTTGTTACCTGGACTCTGCCTTATCTTGCCTCTTGTATCAGCGCATCTGCCTGAATTATAGACTGTCCTCCTGTGGTTGACCCTGGCTTGGCTCCCGGACTTACTCGCTGCTGCTGCCTGTGCTGACCCAGCTACACTGGTTACCTGTCTCCACCTCCGGAGTTGCTGCATCCTTGCCAGGCCTTTACAGACTATTCCTCCTAGAGACTATACCTGCTGAAAGTCTGTTACCACTGAGTTCCAGTCCACACGGACCTTCAGTGTACGTCTACTCAAGTCCGTCCGCAGTTCTGGTGACCCGTGCTTCTTTGCGCATCATACCTCCTGTTCCCAACTTCAGGGGTATACTGCGTTCAGCCGCAAGGGGAGCCTCCCTCAGCATTTCGGCCTCGGATCAGGTACGTGACAGTAATACATCTATATAAAATATATGAGTTTCACTTTTAGAATTGAATTACTGAAATAAATGAACCTTTTGATAAAGTTCTAATTTTATTAGATGCACCTGTGTATAGCACCTGTGAATATGTATATATATATATATATATATATATATATATACACACACACACACATATATATATATATATATATATAGTGGCGTTATGAAAGGTGAGGTGATCGATGGATGTTATGTTTCACCTCGCATGCGTTCACTTGCAGGAAATTAAGGCCAGTTTCACACGGACGTCAACTAAGCGGGCTCCGTTTTGCTCAGCGGGGATCAGTGAAGCAACGGATCCATGTTCGCTCTCTGTGCAGAGACAGATCCGTCAGAGCCTCCCACTCTCCCCTGTGGGAAATCGGATGACAACAGATCCATCTATTGGTTGTCATCCGATCCAAGCCGCAGACGGATGGAAAAATAGAGGTTTCCTCCGTCAGACTTTACGGGTCTGGAGCGGATCGGAGGACGACGGGTGTCAGTGGACATGTCTCCGCTGACATCCGTCGCTCCATAGGGCTGCATGGAGTGCCTGTTCAGGTCAGCCTGAAAAAACTGGCGGACCCGAATAGAACGTCCGTGTGAAAGAAGCCTAAGGTGGAATCTGGTCCAGGTTTAACCAGCCACCTTGGCAGGGTGGGTTTCGGACCAGATTTTGCAGTCCACTTGTGTCCATCAGCAGGTGGTATAAAGGAAACAGGTCTGGATCAGATGATTGCTCTGGCCTGGGACTCGGGAGCCATCAAGCCTGAGAGAGCTAATGAAATTAACTGAACTTTGCTTTGTGCCTGAAACTAAAGGTTTACATTATCTGTGTTTTGTGGGTGACTGGGAGAAGCCCTTCACCTCTGAGTTAGGAAATTGGAAATATTTAGTTAGTGCCTGGATGGCAAGGATTTATTTTATATTTTGTTTATTTGATTTACCTGCAAACTTTTAAATAAACCTGGCTACAAGTCATATTTTAAGAAAACCTGCCATTTGGACTACCTATTTCCCAGGGAAGGTGATCCCTATTGAGCTAACCCCCCACACATGGTGGATTTTCGACGGCCATCTTCCTAGACAAGTGAAAAGATGGAAGGCGTGTTAAAAGCCCTGCTGCAGGCCACTGCAACCCAGCAGCAAACCAATTGCCAGCAACAGGAAACAAATCATCAGGTCGCATAGGCCACTGCAGCACAGCAAGAGGGGAATCGCCAGGCCATTGCAGCCCAGCAGGAAACCAACTGCCAAGTTGCAGAGGCTGCAGCAGCCCAGCGGGAAGTGATTCACCAGGCCATTACAGCCCAGGAGGCCCAGAGAGGGGTTTATAATCGGGGTGCCAAGACCCAAATCTTCAACCCTGGTGATAGAGTACTAATACTAGTCCCCACCATTGGCAGTAAATTCCCAGCAAAGTGGTAAGGTCCCTTTGAAATTATGGAAAGAGTAGGGGAGGTAAAATACAAAGTTTACCAGCCAGGGAAAAGGAAACCCAAGCAAATATATCACGTTAATCTTTTGAAACCTTATAAGGACAGAGAGACTTTACTGGCAATGCCAACCCCCCAAAAGGACATGGCCCCCATGACACCTGAAATACACATAACTAGTGTTGAGCGGACCCGAACACGGACATTTCAAAAAACGTTCAGGTTCGGGTTCTGGTAGTTGATCATGCATGTTGAATAGCTGCAAAGCAGCCAATCAACAAGCGTTTCACTGGTTTGCCCTTAGAAGCCATCACAGCCATGCCTACTAATGGCATGGCTGTGATTGGCTAGTGCATCATGTGACCCAGCCTCTATATAAGCTGGAGTCACTTGATGCTGCAGTCACATGCTCTCTGAGACTCTGAATAGTATAGGGAGAGGAAGCTGCCAGCGTTTTTGTGAGGGACAGATTGCAAACATTTTAACATCTGATCCTGCATCCTGAGATTACTACTACTGTTGCTCTGAGGGACAGATTGCAGAAATTTGAGAATCGAAATTTCACATACTGCTGCTTTGAGTGACAGATTGCAGATCAAACCCTGCCTAACACAACGATCGATTCGATCGTACACAACGATCAGATTGTGGGAGTAATTTGAAATTTCACATACTGCTGCTTTGAGTGACAGATTGCAGATCAAACCCTGCCTAA
>BLSH010448856.1:878770-913185 GCA_018402905.1 Glandirana rugosa | reverse complement strand
AAGACACATGTCTTGTTGAGGTACATCGGTATAACGTTACGTAAAAATCTTATAATGTCGTAGACGTCTAACTTTTCCTTTCCAGTAAAAATTATTGTAAGTCAATGTTATGCTGAACGCGGCGTTAACATATGCGATATAATATAAAAGAAATAAACGATAAAAAAGGGGGTGTTTTCACCTCAATGGCAAATGCAAAAATTTATATGTGCGGAAACCATATTAAATCTAGGGAAAAAGTCTGATATCAAAAAAAGGACATAAAAATATGTTAGATTTCTTAATGTTAGATTTCTTCCTTAGATGTAATACGGCTTTGAAACGTAGGAATTCTTGAATTTCGTAGACATTTAAAATCTGACACTTTTGAGAATAATGAAACCCGAACGATTTTTGAAATGTCCGGGTCCGGGTCCGTGCCACGGACACCCTAAAGTTCGGTACGGACCCGAACGTTACAGTCCGGGTTCGCTCAACACTAGTAATAAGAGTTTTCACAGTCTAAAATTTACAGATGCTTTAAGTTCTTAAGGATGCAAAGTTTCGGCATAATGTAGATTCCTTCTTTAGATTGTAATTCTTTAGATTGTATAAAAATACAGGAAAAAAACTATAGTCTGAAAAAGGGATCTAAATTATACCAAAGGCGTGTATATTTAAAAACGTAAACGGTAACTCCACTTTTGTGGGGGAAAAAATAGCAAATAAAGAAAATATAATATAGCGTATACAATTGCGGCGCAAGTCGTATTGTAACTGAATGTTATTAAAAATGACCTTTCCTTTTCAATCTGCAGATGCTGTAATATTCTAAAAATGCATTGCAATATGGCTACATGGAGTTGTTCTGTACACAGAATGTGTACTGACCACCCCCCAGAAACATCATTTCCTGCTTGTGGGTTTGGCTCACCAATTTTCCTAGAATTCTCCCTAAGATACAAGTCAGATTTCAGGCATCCCCTGCATAAAAAAAGTAATTTTTCGTGAGATACTCCCAATAGGGAATCACGTCTAAAGGGATGCAGGCCCAGCAGATTTCCTCATTAGTGCTCTGCAGCTGCACAGCTGATTGATAATTATGAAACCACCCCCATTAGACCCACAAAGGCTCAGAGGAACAAACCGTGATTTCTTCAGAATAACAAAAGGTAGGAATCTGCAACAAAGGTGGTTCTAACCCTTGCAATGTACATAGATCACCTAGAGGGGAATGTTTTTTTCTCAACAAAAGTGGAGTTACACTTTAAGTTAACCAATTAAACTCCAAAGTGCAATAAAGTGCTTGTAAACCTCTAACAAATTAACAATGATGCCTGGTCTGCTGATGATTTCTGCCTGCTGCCTGGTTCCTCTTCTAACTGCCATTTGAGTCATATGAATAATTTCTGACAGGTTGTGGCTGTGTCCAAGCGATAGAATGGGGGGAGCTTCAGTGCACAGAGATTGACAGCCTCAGCTGTTCAAGTTTCCCTAGCAGGGAAGGGGCATGTTTATTCCTTCCTCTTAGGTCTCATATTACACTCAGCTCTCCTCTCTGTGCTGTGCAGTCTGCAACATCAGATCCCACCACCTGCTTCTGGAAGCTCAGAAAATCTTTGTAAATTCTGCCCTTTAAACTGTGGAAGAGAAGATATGGCTGCAGATAAAGCATGTACAACTTATGTAGGAGGATTTGTTTCATCTCTGTGTATCACCTGAGGCCAGTCACTTCACTGGGCATAGGTCATGCAACATCCCCATTCTAATGTCTGGCTAAATAACAAATGGACCTGTTGATCATGTTGTCCAGACCCCCAACTATTTCATTCTGAAAAAATGGCTTTGGTTTCGCCTTCAGCAGAAAGGCAAGCAAAAAGCAAGTGTAAGGTCACAATCCTTCCTGCAAGATCCTGGGAACAATGAGGATCCCACATTTCTCAAGAAGATACTTCTGCACTGTAATATTGGAAACGTTTTTATGCTTCTTGCATTTTTTTTTTGTAGTAGGAGGAGACTAAGTGTTAAGACACAAAACCCTGCCAAAAATGCACCAAAAACATACTGTATGTGCATGCATTTTTCATGTGCTTTTATTGATGTCTATGGGGCCAAAAACGCACTATGCTACATCATGTTCCATTGGTGTGAGAGGACACCATAAATAATAATGTGATTTCCTTTGTCGTGCATTGCAGCGCAATCAATTGCAGATGCAGGAGAAATCGCAGTGTGAATGGGGCTTAATGAAAAACTCACATGCATGGAAAGAAACACTGTATTTTTTTATAATGATACAATACAATAAAATATAAACAAGAATTACAACAAAACCGCATTACATGAAAATTATATTTCAAAAGCATTTGCATGACACTTTGGTATTTTAAAAAGCTTACATGCACATTAAGGCACGGAAGACTAGTGGTTCTTATTCACAAAATCAAATATTTTCCTTTGGATTTGGACTTCACATTCACTTTGTCCTGCTGACTGTCTGAATTAATACTGCGCACTTCTTTCCTGTCATCTTTACTTGATACAGCTTCAGAGACAGAAGAAATACATTACGTCACATGTGAATAAAACATTTTAACATTTCAGCAAATAAAACACTTCTAAAAAGCAAAACTAGTTTCCATGAGAACCATGACAGATTACATATTTCCCATGTGGCTTAAAGTGACACATATCTCTCTCTCTATATATATACATATACAGTATCTCACAAAATTGAGTACACCCCTCACATTTTTTAAAATACTTTATTATATCTTTTCATGTGACAACACTGAAGAAATGACTCTTTGCTACAATGTAAAGTAATGAGTGTACAGCTTGTATAACAGTGTAAATTTGCTGTCCCTTAAAAATAACTCAACACACAGCCATTAATGTCTAAACCGCTGGCAACAAAAGTGAGTATACCCCTAAGTGAAAATGTCCAAATTGGGCCCGATTAGTCACTTTCCCTCCCTGGTGTCATGTGACTCTTTAGTGTTACAAGGTCTCAGGTGTGAATGGAGAGCAGGTGTGTTAAATTTGGTGTTATCGCTCTCACTATCTCATACTGGACACTGGAAATTCAACATGGCCCCTCATGGCAAAGAACTCTCTGAAGATCTGAAAAAAGAATTGATGCTCTACATAAAGATGGCCTAAACTATAAGATTGCCAAGACCCTGAAACTGAGCTGCAGCACGGTGGCCTAGACCATACAGCAGTTTAAAAGGACAGGTTCCACTCAGAACAGGCCTCACCAAGGTCAACCCAAGGGGTTGAGTGCACATGCTCAGCGTTATATCCAGAGGTAGTCCTTGGGAAATAGACATATGAGTGCTGCCAGCATTGCTGCAGAAGTTGAAGGGGTGGGGGGTCAGCCTGTCAGTGCTCAGACCATACACCGCACACACTGCATCAAATTGGTCTGCATGGCTGTCATGCCAGAAGGAAGCCTCTTCTTAAGATGATGCACAAGAAAGCCCACAAGCCATTTGCTGAAGACAAGCAGACTAAGGACATGAATTACTGGAACCATGTCCTGTAGTCTGATAAGACCAAGATAAACGGATTTGGTTCAGATGTCAAGCGTGTGTGGCAGCAACCAGGTGAGGAGTACAAAGACAAGTGCGCCTTGCTTACAGTCAAGCATGGTGGTGGGAGTGTCATGGTCTGGGGCTGCATGAGTGCTGCCGTCACTGGGAAGCTACAGTTCATTGAGGGAACCATGCATGCCAACATGTACTGTGACATACTGAAGCAGAGCATGATCCCCTCCCTTCGGAGACTGGGCCACAGGGCAGTATTCCAACATGATAACGGCCCCAAATAAACCTTCAAGATGACCACTGCCTTGCTAAAGAAGCTGAGGGTAAAGGTGATGGACTGACCAAGCATTTCTCCAGACCTAAACCCTAGTGAGCATCTGTGGGGCATCCTCAAACGGAAGGTGAAGGAGCACAAGGTCTCTAACATCCACCAGCTCCATGATTTCGTCATAGAGGAGTGAAAGAGGACTCCAGTGGCAACCTGTGAAGCTCTGGGGAACTCCATGTCCAACAGGGTTAAGCCAGTGCTGGAAAATAATGATGGACATTTTCACTTAGGGGTGTACTCACTTTTGTTGCCAGCGGTTTAGACATAAATGGCTGTGTGTTGAGCTATTTTGAAGGGACAACAAATTTACACTGTTATACAAGCTGTACACTCACTACTTTACATTGTAGCAAAGTGTCATTTCTTCAGTGTTGTCACATGAAAATATGTAATAAAACATTTACAAGAATGTGAAGGGTGTACTCACTTTTGTGAGATACTGTGTATATATATCAATCATATTTTGTATAAAATAAAATAATTGCAAGTTGTGTAAATATAAGCAGAATGTACCTTCTCTCTCTTCTTTCCTTTGTTTCATCTCTCAAATGCAAGCCTCCTGCTGTTCTCAGACTTCCTATTCTAGGGTGGCCATGCTCCCAAGTGTATGTGAACATAGCCACCCTTTCCTGCTTGTCCCTGAGATGGACTACAGATCTACCTGCACACATTCATCTTTATGGGAATGGTAGTGTGCATAGAGCGCAGCATGTGACCAGAAATAATGGCACTGCTCGCTCTAAACTAGTAGCAATGAAATACACAGTGGATTTTGGGGAGCGTGCACAAGACAAAAAAAGCCTGAAAACAACAGTAAGAGACTCTACAAAAAAAAAAAAATTAACAACAGTATGCTTGATGCTCATATTTTAGAATGATTGAGGTTTTAAGTTAAATTCCTAGATTTTCTATAGAAAAGAAATGTAAATCTTTGAATTTTATTTATACTTTTTGGTCTATTTTGCCTCATTAATGAAGCTGAATAAAGTTTTGTTTAAAGTGGAGTTCCACCCAAAAGTGGAACTTCCACTTATCTGATTCCAACCCCCCCCCCCCCCACCCCTCTGAGTGCCACATTTGGCACCTTTCGGGGGGAGAGCGGATAACGGTCTTTGTCCCCACTTCTGGGAGACTGGGCCGCGGCGAAGTAAGTCAGCAGCTCGGTCCTCCTCCCTCCCCTTCTGCCGGGCCAATGAGAGAGCGCAGCGCACTTAGAGCATGCGCAGTAGGAACCCGGCCATGAAGCCGAAAGGCTACACTGCTGGGTTCCCTTACCCGCAATGGCGGCGGCAGCTGATGGAAACATCAGCTGCATTACCGACATCGCTGGACTCCAGGACAGGTAAGTGTCCTAATGTTAAAAGTCAGTAGCTACAGTATGTGTAGCTGCTGACTTTTAATTTTTAAAGGGGTGGGCGGACCTCCTCTTTAAGTTTTAGTGTGCCCAAAAATGTGTATTCAGTGCTTTGGCCTTATTTAATATAAGGTGATTTTAAAGAACATCTGTCCTGTAAGAAATATGCAAGTAGGCACTGCTGATCTCTCCTCCTACAAATGCAGGCTGCCTGGCTGTCTTATTTGCTAGCTGCGTGCACACAAAGACTATTGGGGAAAAAGCTAGGAAGGCAAATAGAATTTTCAAAAGCAGCCTATGAATTCTTTTCCTCAGTAAAAGTTTCTTTTAAAGGGGAAGTACAGGCAAAGCTTGTTTGGCTGCACTTCTATGGACCACAGTAGTGCAGATCGTTTTGCACACCTGTTACCCGTTTTCAGCAGACAGCAGGCTGAAGCCCACTGTTGGCTGAAGTCCGCTGTCGGCTGAAGTCAGAGAGCCAGTCCAGGCTCGGGAAAGATCAGGACCATATGGTCGGAATCTGCCCACATGCCTGGACTGGCACCCAGATCAGCCTCTCAGCGACTCGCCTAAGCCGGCTGCTCCCGCCCCCTCCACAGCCCAGCGCTTCAATGAGCAGGGAGGGCAGAGCAGAGAGCTGGTGACTGCTCAGGGAGCTCTGAAAGCAGAGTGATCGGCTGTGTTTGATCACATGGTTGAGCCAGCGGGGGGACAGATGCAGCATCCACATAGATAAGTATTATTTAAAAAAAAATAAACCAAAACCCATACTTCTCTTTTCAGCGCAGTAACCCATAGTAAGGAATCAGAATTCTCTCTGCAAACCACAAGATGAATTCTATTTGATTACTAGGTGGTACTGCAATAAAAAATAAGCACTCTTTAATAGAAATGCTTTGTCTTAACCACATCAGCCCCGGAAGGTTTTACCTCAATGACCAGGCCATTTTTTGCTATACGGCACTGCGCTATTTTAACTGACAATTGCGGGGCCGTGCGACATTGTATCCAAATAAAATTGATGTCCTTTTTTTCCCCACAAATAGAGCTTGCTTTTGGTGGTATTTGATCACCTCTGCGGTTTTTATTTTTTTGTACTAGAAACAAAAAAATACAGACAATTTTGAAAAAAATATTTTTTACTTTCTGGTATAAAATATATCCAATAAAAAAATGTAAAATATCAAATATATTCATCAATTTAGGCCAATATGTATTCTGCTATATATTTTGGTACAATAATCCCAACAAGCGTATATTGGTTGGTTTTGCGTAAAAGTTATAGCCCCTACAAACTAGGGGATAGATTTCTGGCATTTGTATTTATTTATTTTTTTACTCGTAATGGTGGCGACTAGCGATTTTTAGTGGGACTGCAACATTGCGGCGGACAGATCGGACACCTGACACTTTTTTGGGAACCAGTGACATTACTACATTAATAAGTGGTTAAAAATATTCACTGTTACTGTACTAATGACACTGACAGGGAAGGGGTTAACGCCAGGGGCGATCAAAGGGATAAGTGTGTCCCTAGGGGATGCTTTCTAACCGTGTGGGGGATGGACGCAGTAGATGAACACAGTGATCCGTGTTCCTGATTAGCAGGAACAGAAGATCACTGTGTTCATCTCTGACAGAACGGCGGTCTGCCTTGTTTACATCGGCAGACCACCTTTCTATCTTACTGGGGAGCGATCGTGGGTGGCCGGCAGAAATTGCGTCCGCTGGACCCGCTGATTGGCTCCCCCTCTGGCCAATCGGGACGCACGCGCCCCCACTGCCTATTGCATGAAATGATGTACAGGTACATCGTTTCGCACAATAGAGCCTACCTGCCGCAGTATATGTACTGTAGCCGGTCGGCAAGTGGTTAAAGTATGTGTAAATCTAATTACTACAAAAATCATATAGGATTTAACATGTTAAAATAATTTCAAGTAATATTTCAATTTCAAATTAAGTAATTTTTAATGTTTGTAAATTTGCTGCTTTCATTAAAATAATACCTGGTTCTCATTCCAGGAAAGTCCTTGTTCAAACATGTCCTGTTAAAGGGTGACGACTCTCTGTATACCAACTGTTTTCTGTGTTGTCACTCACTCACATGCTCTTCAAAGGGAGACTACAAGAGGTCATGCCAATGTGCATTACACAGGCATGGTCTACTATTGTTGCCATCTGGAAGCCAGCCCTGAGAAATGATGTGCAGCACTTGCTGGAGTGATTCCATGTAGACAGGAAGTGCCTGAAAGAGGCCAGAGGAGATCAGCAGCCTCAAGATGCAACAAAGGGCAAAAAAACTGAGAAAGCAAGTGTGTATAATACAGCGCTTTAGCAAATTAAATTCAATCTAGTTAGTGTTTAAATGTACACCAAGGGCGTCACAGTTTTTAAACAAAAATTAAGCTAAAGCTCTCTAACTGCCATGCTTTTGACCAATGAGACCGTTCATTGGTCAGTAGAATGGCAGTCAACAAAGTTGAGCTAAATCAGAGGGCACAGAAGAAGCTTTTCTGGTTATTAAAGATTGTGATTTCTATACTTGAGCAAAACTTTTATACAACTATATGGAATAAAAGTTTACTTTAGATATAAAAAGGGTAAGAGAATATTTTCACATTTTATAAGATTCAAGCTTTTGCAAAAAAAATTTTTTTTTATAAATATCCAGTCTGAAATGAGACAGCTGTACAGTGAACAAGTATAATTTTGAGTGTAGTCAACCTGAAACATCACCCTATCACAGAAGACCCCTCCCCAGTCACTGGACAGAGCCAGATCTACTAGAGCAGACCCAGACTCTATCACAAAAGAACTTCCAACAGTTAAAGTATATCATTAACCAAAACATTGTCTAGGTTTTGGACAGAATACTTTGGTGTCTCATTGGGAGATTTCCCTTAAAGTGATAATAAAGTAATTTTTTTAAATATAAAAAAAAAAAAAAAACATGATACACTTATTACCTGCTCTGTGCAACAATACTGCACAGAGCAGATCCTTGCCTCCTCTTCTAGAGTCCCCCGCCAGTGCTCTCTGCTGCTCCTCTCTTCCAAGTGCCCCTATAGCAAGCCATGTGCTATGGGGGCACTCCTGCAGGCATGCTCTTGAGTCTGGCTATGAGTGTTCAAGGACAGATACAGCGCAACCTGGCCACACCCCCGCTCCCTCTTCTCGACTGATAGAACAAGAGCCTATGGCCCCCAGCTGCTCTCAAGGAAGCCTGTGAATCCAGGAAAATTGGAGAAAGGGGCCAGCACTGGATCAATAGAGGGATGGGGGGGGGGGGGGTGGACAAGTAGTGGAGCCTGGGTGGGAAATGAAAAGGGTGAGGGGCGGACTGAACACTACTTGCGGCACCTAGGTATAAACTTACTAGACGACACAGCCATGATAACTGCAGAGCACCACCGGCTGTGTGCTACAGCCCTGTAAGGGGGACACTATAAGAGAAAATCAGACTGGGGGATCATATGTGTCACCCAACCCGGTCCAAAATCCCACAGTCTGCCCACAAAAAAAGTGGGCAATCGCAGCCAAATCTGCGTGTGGCAAAGAACTGCACACACTTGATCACTGCAATTGGGATGACTACCAGGATCCATATTATCTAACCTGTCATGAAACTAGGGGCTTGCTTGAAGTAGAACATTGAAACTTTCCATGTTCTAGTCCTAGATATTAGGCTAATAGTTGTTCTTTGTGTGTGTAGAGGGTGTTTTGGGCACCAGCAGGGACTACCCCCTGGGCTGTCTTTTGTGTTTTAGCTGCGCCTAGTATACTACTTCTGCAGGTGGAATTATACCCAGTTGCTTATGATATAAAGCACATCTGTTTCCCCAGTGAACAAATAAAAAAAAAGTTTTGGCTTTGGATATACTTTAATAAAGGCAGCCAGCCAACATTATCAGACTATTTTACTTGTTGATAGTTAAAGGTGGCATGGTCCTTGAGTAAAGGGCAGTCAAAAGGCATGCAGATTTGATACCTTTGGAACACAAAGAAACATTTTAGGAAAAAAAAAAAAAAAAAAGATCAAACAAGTGAATTGAACCCAAGACCAATATTACATTTCACTTATTGCAATGGATCACTATTTTCTTGGTTGAACTATATTTTCACGCAACATAAAATTTACAGCATGCAGGGTGAAATTCCAAATACTGATCAAAACCCATGCACCAAGACATTATTTTATGTTTTTGTTTTATACATTTGGTATTATAATTGCTTACTATGTATGCAATAATACTATTTTCATTGCCAGAAACGGTAAATACTGTAACCTTTAAAGACAATACTGTGGTTGGATTAAAGCAATAGCTTAATTTAATTGCCACCCTACCCAGCTGCACATACTCACCCCTCCCTATGTTCCCGTTACTCCACACAGCTACCAGAATCAAATACAAATATTTGGTGCTTCCAGTATAGGGATCAGGTGACTCGCTCCCCTTTGTCCCACTTTGCCGCACTGGTACTTAGTGACTGGCCAAAAGGGGCAAAGAAGCAGTCTTCCGCCCTACTTAGGCTTCTCTACTCATTCTCAGTGGCTGAACAATGGCAGGGAATCAAAAGGAAGGCAAAAGTATGCAGTTGGGTAGGGTGGCAGCAACCTGAACCTGTTTGCATTGCCTATATAGGCAAAGGATAGGTTCACTTTAAAAACAACACACTGTATATAATACAAACAGATACTAAACAGTGAATATAGCAATAATAAAATAATTAAAAACTATTTAATTGTAGTGTATTCTGCAAATTTTAGGTTGATCAGAGGTCAATTTTAAAGGATGAAAACTCAAAAACCTGAGCAGAAACATAATAGTCGACTGACAATTATCAACCAACCTCTCTCTTAGATATTTCTACATAGGGTGCAGTAACTTGTGAATTCTCTTTGCTGCAGTATAGGGGTTAACAGACATAGGCAAGGTTAGGCAAAGCATACAGGGAAATTATTTACCCTAAACTTTACTGATCACCTCACTGATCACAGCATAGTTACTGGTAACTTTAACCTATGCTGCTGCATCTGCTCTGCTGTCAGGTTACATGACACAGGTGACAGGTGCGCACCACTGGGTTCGGGGCACACCGCTAAAGTTGTGAACTCTTAGTTGACTGCTTCGACTAGAGCTCAGGATGGTGCAGGGAAGCGGGACTGCTGGAACTTTGACACAGATTGCACAGGGAGTTAGAGCATAGGTTTCCCCAGGGCGCAGAGTCTAAGAGCCAGCAGGTGCTCACCACCTGGTGGTGAGGATGGACTTGGCTGCAACTGGATCCAGGTCGCGGCCCCCGGGGTCCCCCAGCTCATGCTCACGGCTGGCTACAGGTGAATGGAGAGAAAGCAGCAGTGCAGGACAGTAAGAGAAGGTCAGTGGGAAAACCAAGGGTCAGGGCTACGAGCAGACAGAAACAGACAGGAGGCACGCCAAGGTCGGGGTCACAGCCAGAACAGGGAAGGTAAGGAACAAGCCGAGATCGGGTTCACTAGCAGACAAGGAAGGTCAAGAAAGCCAAGAGAGGTACACAGGAACAAATGAAGAGCACGCGGCAGAAGCACACACACAAAGCCAAGCATACAATATTGATCGGCATCGCAGACTTGCACTGCCAGGTGTTAAATAATGTTCCTAATTAGGGCCTAGGGTGGAGCCCAGCTGAGGAAGGTTTACAAAAGCACACAGGTGCGGGAGGCACAGCCTCTAACTGGACACATGCAGAAAGGTAAGCAAACAGACAGGACATGAAATGTTATTGCAGGTTCATGACATCTCATCTTTCTGTCTAGAAGCAGACAGCAATGCTAACACATCAAATAACTGCTGACAGGTTGGACAGGGCTGTCTAGCTACCAGTTTTGGAGAGTAAGGCAGATTTTAGACTTGCCTCTTAACCACAGTCTGTCTGAAAAACAATCCAACATTCGGATCGCTTTTCAGAAGCATATGACAGGCAGTGAAGAGGTGATGCAACACCTCCTGTTTTAACCCCCTAATTACGCACCAGTGCACTGCAACCAAGTGCATTGCACACAGCTGTGGGGCATTTGTGGCGCTTTCCCATTCACTTGAATGGGTCATGTTTAGTGGGCCTACTACGATAGTTTTTGCCATGGTTGATAAGCAAAGCATTGTGACCACAGCATGTAAATACTCCCGTCCGCTGATTTTGAAGCTTATGGAGGTGCCAAAAACACAGCTCAGCCACGTGCTTTTAATGTTCCCCTAACTGCAAGTCTAAATGAGCCCTAAAGATGCCCATAAACATTGGATGACAGTTTAACAAACTGCATCAGCAGATACTACTGCCTGAGACCTCGAAGGGGGAATGGCGATCAGACAGGTCAAAAAATTTGATAAGCTGGCACCAGGGTTGTTTGCAGTGCACTTCCCATGCCTCTCTCCATTTACTAAAAATGAATGGTCACACAATGCCCAAGAGAGAGAGGATTGGAACATCTTACCACCATGAGAGGTCTACGACTGCCTTAACAAGCTGTGCTAAGCTGCCCATATGTAGCATTGCCTGTAGAAACTGCCAGTGCCAACGAAAATTAAATGCTTGCAGTATGTACCGTATTTGAGATGCACATGGAGACAGAAGCGGTCATTGTAGCAAGAAGAAATGAAGTGGAGAGCAGAAGAAGCAAGGCTGATAAATGAATGGTAGTGCGCACAGTTCTCAGAAAGATCTCAAATTCAAGATCGATGAGTAGTCTATCTTTATAACTTATAGGATGCATGTATAAATCACAGAACTATGGCAAAGCTGATGTACAAACTACTTCACAGAAATGTAGTTCTCTTAAATCTTTATTGATGCAACACCAGGCCACCAACAACCGATTCTTGTGCAGGTGCTGCATGAGAAAGTTGCTGGTGGCCAGATGGATTTTAATAGTTTTTATCATTTGTGGAATTGCATCAGCAAAGAGTTAAGAGAACTACATGCTAGAAGTGCCCTTGCTAACCTTTCTGTGAAGTATTTATGTTTCTCAACCGTGACAAGTGAGCACCAAGATGTGCTTACATGAATGAAACGGGAGATGTATGACAGAGTCCTATGAGGCAAATTCTCTGAAAGATTAATCTGCCTTTCCCTTGAGCAGCACTGTGAACGGCAAGCAAATTCTTGCTATTACACACTGATGGACAAACTGCCATGAATGCAAGTGCTCACCAGTGACAACAGGTCTCAGCAGTTCCTTGCAACACAAGGAGTTGAAGTCAGTGAAGTTAAAGCAAATGTGTTGTTCAGTTTGCAAATAGGCAAATATGTTTGCACTTTCCATAGGAGCTTTCCCCTGAGCTTAGTTTGCAAAGAATACCCAATCACATGCAAAGTAAATTTAAAAAAAAGGAATTGTTTGCACATGGGTGATGGAAATCATCAGCGCTTCGCCATATTCACTTAGCTCTGGGGAAAATTCCCAAGAAAAGTAAAACGTCTATTTTCTTCTCACAATGAACTTATCATATTTGCTCCTTTTTGCTTTGTTAAATATACCATTGAAAGTGTTAAAAAGTGCAAAAATACCTGTTGACCCTGCCTGAAATCTTGTCAACTTATAACTTTCAATGCTCTCTTCCTGTGCTACACTGTTCTCAAGTTGCATGGTTAAAAAAAAAAAAAACTAATGCAGGCATCACATCTAAGGACTGGTAGGCTGCAATATATTCGATTTTGTTTTCGGGTTTGGATGCACTTTTTTAATATCAGTGGAAAGGACAGCCCCATCATAGTCAGATAGGAGAGGAGAAGGGCAGCAATGACAGATGAGTGAAAGCAGAGAGCCAGCACAGCAAGCAAGTGTACAGGCAGACAACTGGGGGTAGGTGGAGATGAAAATCTGCTTGCACAAAAAATGGGAGAAAGAGGGATGTAGTGTAACTGGAAGTGTAGGATTTGTGGTTTTGGATAACTGACCATTATTCCAGTTGTTGGCAGGCTTCACAATGTACAGTTCAGTAAAAACACCTGACATTAAACACTGGGCTTTCTATATAGTTTAGCAATAGACAGTGCTATAAAATTTATCCTCTGCAATATAAAAATAGCTAAATATCCATACATTAGGAAATAATACTTACAGCCATTACCTCAATTCATTTATCAAAAAGGCTATCTGCAAAAAACACATTTCACAAAATAAAGCTTAACCAATTCGATAGAAAAAACATAAATGAAAAGTAGTGTTAACTCTGAGCATAACTAGCCCACTGTTTGCCGTTTACAAGTGCAATGTTTGCATATTCACATTATGCTAATACGAAGCATAAAAACACACACATACAAAAAAAGTAAGTACACTCCATGGAGATTGTTGACTTTTCCAACATATTTGAAGAGGCAGACATTAGATCTTCATTCAGATTGTGCCTACAGGTAAATCTGATATACATGAACAAACAAAACATAAAAGTGACATAGTGGGGTTGATTTACTAAAACTGGAGAGTGCAAAATC
Organism: Glandirana rugosa; assembly: GCA_018402905.1. NCBI lineage: Eukaryota > Metazoa > Chordata > Amphibia > Anura > Ranidae > Glandirana > Glandirana rugosa. Next base: position 899,498 of record BLSH010448856.1, on the reverse strand, counting down.
TGGTGCAGCTGTGCATGGTAGGCAATCCGCTTTTAACTTCAGCTTGTTCAAAAAAGGCAGGCCATACACAGTTCGAAACTCAGCTGGTTCAGCAGGAACTGGCCAAGATTCAAACCATGTATGGGCAGGCTGGATGTACCAAGTTGATCGATCAATCAACTTGGGTACATCCAGCATGCCGGGTTTTACTTGTGACTATGGCTAGTGGCTGCTATAGCCACTAGCCATAATCACTGTCTTCAACCGGGGGGATGGCTGCCCCCGTCGGGAGAACACAATGCCTCAGCAGGAGGGATTCCTGTATTAACACTGTCTGTGTTGATGGGGAAATCAATGTAGTTGCAGGCAAGAAATCTGCTCCTTTAATGGCTGGCCTAAGCTTTGACAAAAAAAAAAAAAAACTAGAAGTTGATTAGTTTCTATGCAGAGCTGCACCAGATTTTGCACTTTCCTGTTTCAGGAAATCAACCCCACTGTATTCATTCTCATAATCTAAATGAACAAAAATGCAGATTTGTCATATTACACCCCCACATATACCACCACTTCAATTCCAAGATATTAGAATCATGTGTTCCAGATTATGTGCCAACAAACAGAATCTATTTAGGAAGTATGCAGTGGGAACCTGTTCTATTTAAAATGCAGATATCTAGAATTTGATCTTCTCTTCTGACGTGTATGCTGCCATAATACCAAGTTCAAAAGCAATTTCCAAGGACATCAGAAAGAAGGTTGTGAATGAGCCTGGCAAAGGTTTAAAAATATCACATTATATTAAATCAATTGGGATTTCATTGTAAAAAAAATAATTGTAAGTAGCATAGATTTTAAAAGACTACTAATTTGTCTAAGACTGGCCGGCTCAGCATATTTAGCTCAAGAATTGGCAGCTTGATGCTAAAATAAGTCTCCAATAACCCCAGCAATTCATCATGGGATCTATGGGTAACTCCTGCAACGGTTGGTGTCAAAGTGTATGCATCTATTATCAGAAAGTGGTTGCTGCAATTTAGCCTGCAAGGGAGGTGTGCCAGGAAAAATCCTTTGTTGTCCAAATAGAATATTAAAGCAAGACTACAGTCTGCCATTGAACATATAGGCATAGACCAAGCTATGTGCTTGGATTGATGAATCAAGGATAGAGTTTTCTGGCTACAATAACAGTAGACATGTTTAGTGAAACATTTAAGGAGAACCACCTAACAACATATTTGCTGGTACAGTGCCTGGACAGCTTGCAGTCATCATGACAACTATGAATTCTACATCATCTAAAACTTTGAGGAGAATGCAAGGCCATCTTCCTTAAAGTAGAATCAGTAACTGATCTTTTAACACAGTAATGAATAATGTATATAATATAATGATCTTGAAGCACAACAGCATATCTATCAGGAAATGGCTCAAAAAGGAGAAATGGAGTATCATTGACCAGCCTAGTCAAAGCCCTGATTGGAATCCCATTTAAATGTTGCCAGATGAGTTAAAACTGGCAGTTAATGAAAGGAAACCCACAAGCATTTTGCATGAAGGAGTAGCTGCGATGGCCAGTTATGTAAAACACTGTCAAAAAGTAATTTCTGCTAAAGGGGCAATACCAACGTCACTCTAAGGACAAGGGTGTACCAACTTTTTTTCCACATTAGATCATTATACATCTATTTATATATTTTTTGACTAAACAACTGAAATGGCAAATTATAGTTATGTTTTTGTTAGAGTAGATTATCCTCATGTAGGCACTTTTTGGATGAAGATTTAATGGTTAACTAGTACAAATATGTTGATAAAGTCTACAACGACCCTGGGGTGTACTTACATTTTCACATGACTGTATACAGAAAAGGTCAAAAATGAAGCCCTTTGACAACTTGACTTCTTGACATGGGGGGGGGGGTTCGGGGAAGAGGATATCCCATACTTAGTGAAATGTCCATTCTTTATTTTCCTCTGTAGCTTTACTGTAGGATTTTTTCCAGCTTTGTAGAAATGGCTTAGGTGAGCTGTGCTTCCGTTGCTGTGCCAGAGAGGGCAGTAGTGACAGTACAGAGCCATGTGTCTGCTCTCTTACCTGCATAATAACAACATTTATTTATTTATTAGCGGTATTTATATAGCTCCATTAATTTACACAGTGCTTTACATATGTATTATACATTCACATCGGTCCCTGTCCTCAAGGAGCTTATAATCTAAGGCAGCTAACTCACATTCACACATACTAGTGCCAATTTAGATAGGAGCCAATTAACCTACCAGCATGTCCTTGGAATGTGGGTGGAAACGGAGTATCCAGAGGAAATCAATGCATGAACAGGGACAATATGCAAACTCCAGGCAGGTAGTACTGTGGTTGCATATACTTAGGCCCCATTTACACTGCTGCTGGTAAACGGATGTTTAGAGGCATTTGAGCATTTTTTTCAGCTGCCCCAGAACTCTCCTCCATGTTATCTTATCAGTACATTTACACAGGGTCATTTAAGGTCATTTCCAGGCAGTTGAGTTTAAAGGCTTTCTTTGGAACGCAAAAAATGGGTTCAGACGCCAGTTCAGAGGCATTTAAAATGCCAAACAGCTTGTAAACGCCGCTAAACGCGGTAACTCGCATCTAGTACTGTTTTGTTTACGGGCGTTTCCATTTAGAAAAAATATAAATAAATACGTTTAAAAACGCTCCTAGATGTGAACACGGCTAAAAGCGGCATGCAAAATGGCAGTTTTAGACGCCAGCTTCTAGCTGTCAAAAAAAATCGTTCAGGGGAGGTTGAAACAGCGTTCTGTGTAAATGGAGCCTTAAAGTGTTACTAAACCCACAGCAGTAAAATCAGTCTGTATATGCAGTAAAGCATGCTTGTTATACTTACTGTGAAACCTAAGGGGTAATTCTCTGCATTGTGTACAGTAAAAAGGCTGTTTGATCCTGTCTTCTCTGATCCTCCCCCTCTTCCACAGTCCCCAATTTATCTGCTGATAACACACACCCTTATTTCTGCCTCTTATCATTTTGAATGGCAAATTACTGAATGAAACATGTATGAGGATGTCTGGAAGGGTTTCCATTCATCTAGGTATGGTATAGTTAGAAATAGTTACTGGACTTGTGTGTAACTACATAGGAACTCCTCCCCCCCCTCTGATACGCTTTCACAGCGATCCCCCACCACTTGTCAGCCCCATCTGTGTGACAGTGTTTGGTCGTAGTGATTGGCCGCTAGATTCAAGCACACGGAAGGAGGTCACATCCACATTCACGTCCATTCACAAACATTCAAGATGTTAAACACCTATATAACGGTCACGGAAACAACTGAGCTTACACCCTTAGAAAACTCTGCCGCTGCAAGGATTTCCGAGCAGGTCTACTGCAAGCAGCTCTGCTCCGCTGTAACCCTGACAGCAGTAGCAGTAAAAGAGTTAACCCTATAGCTATAGTGTGTCTAGGGAGCTGCTGATTATCCAAGAAAATGGCGAGGTGTACAAATTTGTGAAAACACCAAGTTCTAATTTCTACAGTCCAATCACCATGATGCCAAATATGGGACAGAGTTTCAAGATTGCAGGTGTGAAATGTTAAATTATTTGGATAAATATGTTAAAACGGCGTTCTGTGTGGGTGACAGGTGGTGATTTTAATAAAGTGACTGAATGGCTCATGTGATAAAAATGTGTTTACGTAACACTTTTAAAGTGAAAGTCCTGTCTAAGAGCAGACATCACACAATTATATTACTCATGAGCCAGAAAACCCGATTTTGTGCCTGTCTTGGAGTTAGTTTCACTTTGTTTATGAGGTCTGACTGCCCTGACTCTAGATTGCGTTTAAGGCAGCTTAGTTATGAAGCCAGGGAAATAAACAGTAACAAAGAGGCTACAGGGATACAGACAAGAAGTAGCACTAGGACTTTTGAGGTGTCTGCTGTTAGGCAGAATATTAAAGCGTCTGTTAACCCAAAAAAAAAAAAAAAAAAAGATCCTGTTCCTATAAAGCATGTTATACAGCATAGCGCTTGTGCTATGTAATTTGGCCCCCTGGATCACCTGTAATACTTGGCTGATCCTGCCAGGTTCTGCCCTCTCCTCTCTGTGCCGACTCCAAAAAAACATGGCTGCCAAATTATCATATCGGAGTCAGTGCGTGTCTCCGTCATCCGCAGCCAGCGATGTGTGTCCTGTCTGCTCTCTCCCCCCTCCCCTCTCTGTCTCAAAGCTCCGTGTCCGCACTGCCCCCTCATGTCCCGCTACGCAAATCAATACATTTATTATTACAATCCACTCTTGACCGGCCACTTGTCTCCTCTCTCTCTCTGCCCGATATATGCAGTCACAGAGGGACACTACATTAATAAATAGAGTGGATTATAGAAACATGTACTGGTGGGTTAACGACCACTTTAAGGCTGGCTTCATACTGCTGCGCTGCGGTATGGCTGCAGCATGGGTGTATCTGCGGTTTTCATGTATTTTACCCAGGGTTTAGCCGCAGTCTCATAGACTTTCTATCAGGTCCCTAATTTTTGGCCCATTTTCTGAAAGTGAACCATCCTTGGTGTGCTTTCAGAAACGAGGGACCTAATAGAACACCCTTGGGACTGCGGCCAAACCGCAGCATGAGGCCAGCCTAACTTTTAAAAAAAAAAAAATTTTATTGTTTTTATTACAATACAGGTAGTACAACAGCCTAACAATCCAGTCTCAGGCACCTAGCCCACGCAGGGGCGTAGCAGGATAAAATGAAACTTAATGCATGCTGTCATGGCCACAAAGACTGCTCAACATAACCTATCATAGATGACCGGTACATCTATGTACCATATCAATGGGCGTCAGTTACACATTCTATATGTAAGGACTTACTCATCCACCGCCGTGGATGGCTCCGCTAGCCATTTGGCCCACACTTTGTCGTATTTCTTAGGACATCCTCTGTGAAGGTATGTGTCCTTGTAATATGGAAGGGCTTTATTGACTTGTCCTTTCCAAAAAGTAATAAGAGGGAGGAGATAGTTTCTTCCAGTGAAGTGTAATCGCCTTCCTGGCTTAGAATAAAAGGAGACCAGCTCTGGTTCTATCCGCTATTGTGGGCAACACATCCTCTACCAGACCCAACAGACATACTTTCGGAGAGAGAATCAGAGGGGTGTCAATGAATGAATTAACCACAGATATCACCTGCTTCCAGGAGGTGACTATTGCAGGACAGGACCAGAAAATATGGACTAAATCCCTTTGGGGGTGACCGCATCGCCAGCAAGCTGGGGAGCAGTCAGGTCCTATTTTGTGCACCCTCTGACGGGTGAGGTTGGCCCTATGAATTATTTTGAACTAGGTGAGGTGATCTCACAAGGAGACCAACATTTTAAAAGGGAAATCCCATAGATCCTTCCAGTCCCCCGGGTCCAGCCCCAGGGCATCGTCCATCCACCGTTGTCGAAGTGCAACTAGGTCCGGGGATGAAAACCGGAGGAGGTGTCCGTAAAGAACAGAAGTGGGCTTTTCTACACAGTCATATCTTGTGATTCTCTCCAAATCCGGTCACCTCCTGGGCCCCCTCCAGACTGAACTGGCTTCTGAAAGTGTGGGAGAGCTGTAGATACCTAAAGATGTATGATGGGGGGATATTATGATTAGTGACAAAATAGTCAAAGGAGTGAAGGGATAAATTAGAGGATACATCTTTTACTATTTTGAGGTTAAATTTGGTCAAGATGGTGGTATCCGGCAGGTTAAATAGATGGGGAAGCCCGGAGTTCTTCCACAGAGGGGAGTTTGGAGAAACAGATAATGGGGGATAACGCTCCCAGGTGAGCCCCACCCTTCGGGCCCTAAGAGTAGCTAGCATAGAGGGCGTTAATGCATAAGGAGCTCTAGGACCATGTAGGGGGAGAGATTTAAGAGCCTCCACAGAGCGTAGCACCGCTGCCTGTAGGACCGTAGATGAGTTAGATAGATCTGGGTTTAGCCACTAGGCCACAGAAACTAGTTGGGTAGCAATATAGTATTTGTGACAATCAGGGGGTGCTAGACCTGGGCTGCCACTCTGAACCCTAGGAGATGTAGTTTGAGAAGACAAGGATCGCTGTACTGCGTGAGGCAAACAAACTCGAAACTCGGGAGGAGAGGAGGATCTTTTATTTATTTATTTATTTTTTTAACATGCTGCCTGGCAAAATTCAGGGTTTTTTGAGTGCCGAAAGAGAGTGAGGACCTCTGTGCATCAGCTCCTGCCTACAGGGAGTCTGGCCTTTGAGACCTAGGTCCTGTGACCATGAGCAAAGGACATCTTGTGGATCACTGTATCGGCTACACTAGCCGCAACCGGACTACTGCTACGTGGAAGTTGGAGTACTTTCTGCTGCTGGCTACAACCGCTGTTAGTTTGAAGCCTCAGGAAGAATTTAAGGGGGCCCTCTTTTGCCAAGAGTATCCACAGTTGTACCCTGGGATGGGTAAAAGGGCTATTAGCCCAGTATTTTTACTGCTGGCAGACACTGTGTTACTGAGTGCAGGATGCTAACTACACTTCTCACCTTATCCAGCATCCCTAGCAGACCTACATTGCAACCATACTAGTTCTATACTGTAGTTCCACTGAACTGTTACAATTAACCCACCTTTACTTTCAATCGGCTCAAGAGACAACTTGACTTCTACAGCTTACATCAACTGCATGCAGTTCTGTCAGAACTGTTAAGTACATCAACTATCCTTAACAGACCCATACAATAGCCAGCAGAAGAAACAGGACTGCCCAGGTCATATAATGTCCCCAATAATCTAGGCCCACCACTGTTCACCCATCTCTCTTCTATTAAGCATTGGCAGTGCCTACCAGATGGCCTTAGGCCTTGCAAAGCCGCAGCACAAGAATTTTTACTGATCACTGCTGCACTGTAGGTGGCGGTTTATGCCAATCTGGATAGCAGGTGGCATCTCACATTTGAACAGATTTCTTTGTGATAATTATCTTGCATGCCAAAGTGTACTCCTACTGTCACTGTTAATTGGATCTCTTTATCTTTGTATAATTATTATTGACAATACAATACTTTTTTTTTCTTTTTTTAACTGCTGAGTGCAAGTGCATTTTTGAAACAGTTTGTATACGCAGCTCATTCTTACCTGCTTGAAAAATGGATGAGACAGCAACATACCAGCTGATGGTCTAGATAATATAAATAAAAAAATCAAAATTTGGTTATATGTTCATTATTTAATGTAGCTATATAATATGGGTATTTTCTGAATAGTACAGAACACCTTTCCTTGCCCTAAAGGTATCCTGGTGCCAATATTTCTCCTGTAACATGCTCTTTTTTGGAAACACAGAACCATTCACACAAGGGTCTGCATCAGAGGAGTTCACAGCTCAAAAGTCCCTATCAAAGTCATACATGCCCTGTAACCATCTTGTCAGAAGCCAGGTAAACTTCCAGCATCTACCCATAACTTTCCTTTTCAGACTTTATCAAAGGCAATGCAAAGCTCTTTTTTTTTATTAAAATATTTTCATTATGTTAAGATCTAAAAAAGTAAATTTAAAACATATTTAATTTTTAGTCAGTTAAATATAAACATTTGCATATTCCTAATATGAATTTTAATTTCCAACCAGAAGATGTAGACTTTCTTTTACATGTGTACCTGTCTCCTCCTGGCTGCTCTGTGACAGAAATCTTGTTAATTGCGCAGCTTAACCACTTCAATACAGGGCATTTCCCCTCTTCCTGCCCAGGACAATTTTCAGCTTTCAGCGCTGTCACACTTGGAATGACAACAGCATGTATATACACCATACCCAGACAAAATGTTTATCATTTTCTTCCCACAAATAGAGCTTTCTTTTGGTGGTATTTGATCACCGCTGAGTTTTTTTATTTTTTGCTAAACAAAACTAAAAAAGACCGAAATTGGGAAAAAAAAAAGTTTTTCTTTGTTATAAAATTCAGTTTTCTCCTTCACTGACGGGCACTGGTGAGGCTGCTCTAATGGGCACTGATGAGGTGGCACCGATGAGGCTTATCCTGCTGGATGTCATATGACGTGCAGTCAGGATAACAGAGCCACTTTCAGGCCGTCATTCTGCAATTCTGCATACGGCGGGCAGGAAGTGGTTAATGGGGAGCTGCAGGCTCCCCCCAAAAAAATTTAAAGTCAGCAGCTACAAATACTGTAGATGCTGACTTTTAATATAAGGACACTTGCTTATCCAGGGATTCAGCAGTGTCCCCACTCAAGCCAATTCTTTAATCAGCTTTGGGTGCAGGTGCCAGTATCTTAAGTAAGGGAAACCGCCACTGAAGCCTTGTGGCTTCACAGCCGGGTTCCTGCTGCCCTGCACTTTGTGAATGGTCTGGCAGTCATCTGGGACCTGTGATGTGTCCCAGAAGGCTGAGGGGAAGGGGGCAGATTTCCAGTTCAGATTGCCATGGCGCATCTGATCGGAAGTGGGAGCGGGTACCTGTCAAAACCAGGTACCCGCTCCCCCCAAAAAAGTGCCAAATATGGCAGCGAAAGGGGGGGGGGTGTAAACGCCCTTTTGGGTGAAGTTTTGCTTTAATTTGGTTCTAAATCTGGGGCTTTTTTTATCCTTAATGCATTCCCTGCAATAATGTACTGTAGGAAATGTCCCTGCAACTGTATCACCCTAAATATTTACCCGAGTCCTATCTTGATCCAGCCCATTTGCAGCAGTCCTTATCTGCGCTTGCCATTGGTTCATGCTGCTGTCAATCAAATCCTGTGAGAAGCAGAGGGGGCTGAGGCACACTGTGTGTCTATGGAATCAGTGAGCCCAAAATGTCTGTCTCCATAGCAAGTGGCTATGGGGGCAGACACAGAAGAGGAGGAGCAGAGACCGCTGAAGAGGACCCTAGAAGAGGAGGTTCTATACTATTGCACAGAGCATGTAATTATGACATGTTTGTTATTTTAAATAAAAAAAAGTTATACTTTACAACAATAGCTCAAGTCTATCCCAAACTATCAGGGTAATGCTCCATTCCATCCTACTAGTCCCCTCATAGATTAAAATTTTAAAAATGTGCCGAAAATTAAACTGAAAACATTACATTTTTTTTTCTTAAAACCATTATACAGTACATTGGCAATAATTATAATAATGCCAGGTAAGCTGGGACATGTACTTAAAAAAGTGTTAACATTACAGTATTAAGTATGCTAAGCAACCTAAAATCAAATACCTTTTCTCAGGATCCTGCTGTAGGCAAATCTCCACTAAGTTCTGCAAGGCAGGTGAGAATGTTCTTGGGGACGGAGTTCTCAGCCTGTCGCTAGTCATAGTCTGAGTCATGCTTGCAGCGACTACACTTTCTCCAATACCTGAGTCTACTCCAGACCGGGAGATCTTCATGGGGGACTGTTCTCCAGGAAAAGTACCATAAAGAGGATTCTCAGGTGGACCTTTCAGTTTTTGTAGCAGCATCTTACAAAAAAATAGTAAAACATTTTAAGTCGTATGAAATACTCTCAAAACAACAATAAGTGTATGCAAGAACTAACAGTAAGCTTCTATTTGGTCCTTTTTGATTTGTTAAATATACCAATGAAAGCATTTTACTGTGGGCTAAACTAAAGAAAAAAATTGTACAGCTCTAATGCTCCAGAAGGTGAGTCCTGTGGCTGGTGACACTGTATGATGGTGCAGGTCATGATGTGAGGCTTGTCAGGCTTAGCTTAGACTACGGGTAAATGGCGCCTGGCCACACAAAGGATCAGCAGACTGTAAAGCGAAGATAGTAAAAGATGATGAATTGGCTTCAGCTCAGTTCTCCACCCACAGAAGAGATCTTCCTCCCCAAATGCATTTCGCCCATGTGGGGCTTAATCATAGAGGCCTCTGTTTTCTCTTCTTTTATGATTTATGATTAAGCCCCACATGGGTGAAATGCATTCTATGAGTGGAGAACTGAGCCAAAGCCAATTCTCATCATCTTTTACTATCTTAGCTTTGAAGTCTGCTTTTTCTGTGTTCGGCCGAGTACCATTTTCCTGTAAAATTAAAAGCATATAGTTATATCTATATCTATAGTAAAAAAAAAAAAAAAACTAATGATCCAGCCAGAAATCTTGTGATCAGAACTACATCCCTCAATGTTATGAACAATAGGAAGGGTGTGAGGTTCGGTAGTCCTTTGCTGTTTCTACAGATAAAGGAGGGAGAGTGAGTGTTATCCTAGGACTGGAAGATTATTACCGACAGAATCACCAGGTAGAATAATGAAAAAAAAAAATAACTTGGGGGGGGGGGGGGCGCGAAGGAAAATGAATGCATCCACCATATCTAAGGACTGGTTAATGCAATTTATTAGATTTGTGTTCAAGTTCAGATATACATCAAAATTATCTCCCCCCAATAAGGCCCTGAAATGTGCTTGTTTAAAAGTGTTACTTCACCCACAGCGGGGTTAATCCTGCACATTGTGCAAAAAGACTGTTTGATTCTGTCTTCTCTGATCCTCCCCTTCTTCCACGGTCCCCAATTCATCTCCTGCTGGAAGCAGAGCCTCGGGGGTACTCTGCACATGCTCAGTTTGGTGTGTATTGCTACAGTTTTTTTTCTCTTGGGAGGGTACATATGGTCTGCACAGGGCCAATCAACACTGTCCAGACAGAGGGTCAGAATCCTGCAGGACAGTCAGAGTAGAATAAAAACTCCTCCCACAAGCTTTAACCAGACACTGACAGAAGCCAATCGACTTCTATATACTGCTACCGAGAAAAAGTATTTAGCAGTTTATATTTACTAACCTTATTGCATTTCCATGGACTATGTATTGTGGGAGACCAGATATAACGAATGCAGTGTCCTTTGTTTAGTAACACTTTAATATTGCTGCTGAGAAGTTCAGACATTTTAGACCAGCTCAGTAAATAGCCAGTTGTTATAAAAGGTTCTGCACTATACTCTAAGTATTTTGATTCATGAGCTACTATTGGACAGGACCTTCTCTGGCAACCATTGAAACTCAGCATACCTCAGTATCAAGCAGGTCTAATCTTCACACAACCTCATTTTCCCCTGCAAGGGGTGACCGCAGTTAGTTAATGCCGGTTACTGTTTACAGCGGGTTGCTCAAAGATTCATCACTACTGCATATGGAACATTCCACTCAACATTTTAAAACAATATTTATGATCTACAGCATTCTTGTATGTTTGCTGAGACTTTGAGCTACCAATTACCCTGGTAAGAAGTGTTAAATTGTATTTATTACTAGGTAGAAATTGTACACAGGACTTGCAGTACCTGTGCAAAATGTACAACTGTACATTTTGGAATACCCATACACATGCAAACATGAGCTTCGGCAGTTAGGTACATACAGTATCTCACAAAAGTTAGCACACCCCTCACATTTTTGTAAATATTTTATTATATCTTTTCATGTGACAATACTGAAGAAATGACACTTTGCTACAATGTAAATGAGTGAGTGTACAGCATTAATGTCTAAACCGCTGGCGACAAAAGTGAGTACACCCCTAAGTCAAAATGTCCACATTGGGACGAATTAGCCATTTTCCCTCCCCAGTGACATGTGACTCGTTAGTGTTACAAGGTCTCAGGTGTAAATGGGGAGCAGGTGTGTTAAATTTGGCGTGATCGCTCTCACTCTCTCATACTGGTCACTGGAAGTTCAACACGGCACCTCATGGCAAAGAACTCTCTGAGGATCTGAAAAAAAGAATTGTTGTTCTATATAAAGATGGCCTAAGCTATAAGAAGATTGTCAAGACCCTGAAACTGAGCTTCAGACCATACAGCGATATAACAGGACAGATTCTACTCAGAAAAGGCCTTGCCATGGTTGACCAAAGAAGTTGAGTGCACATGCTCAGTGTCATATCCAGAGGTTGTCTTTGGGAAATAGACATATGAGTGCTGCCAGCATTGCTGCAAATGTTGAAGAGGTGGGTGGTCAGCCTGTCAGTGCTCAGACCATACGCCGCACACTGCATCAAGTTGGTCTGCATTGCTGTTATCCCAGAAGGAAGCCTCTTCTACAGATGATGCACAAGAAAGCCTGCACAGTTTGCTGAAGACAAGTAGACTAAGAACATGGATTACTGGAACCATGTTCTGTGGTCTGATGAGAGCAAGGTAAGCTTATTTGGTTCAGATGGTGACAAGCGTGTGTGGTGGCAATCAGGTGAGGAGTACAAAGACAAGTGTGTCTTGCCTACAGTAAAGCATGGTGGTGGGAGTGTTATGGTCTAGGGCTGCATGAGTGCTGCCAGCACTGCGGAGCTACAGTTCATTGAGGGAACCATGAATGCCAACATGTACTGGGACATACTGAAGCAGAGCACGATCCCCTCCCTTCGGAGACTGGGCCGCAGGGCAGTATTCCAACTTGGTAACGACCCCAAACACACCTCCAAGATGACCACTGCCTTGCTAAAAAAGCTGAAGGTAAAGGTGATGGACTAGCCAAGCATGTCTCTAGACCTAAACCCTATCGAGCATCTGTGGGGCATCCTTAAATAGAAGGTGGAGGAGCGCAAGGTCTCAAACATCCACCAGTTCCGTGATGTCATCCTGGAGGAGTGGAAGAGGACTCCAGTGGCAACCTGTGAAGCTCTGGTGAACTCCATGTCCAATAGAGTTAAGGCAGTGCTGTAAAATAATGGTCGCCACACAAAATATTGACACTTTGAGCCCAATATGGACATTTTCACTTAGAGGTGTACTCACTTTTGTTACCAGCAGTTTAGACATTAATGGCTGTGTGTTGAGTTATTTTCAGTGGACAGTAAATTTACACTGTCGTACAAGCTGTACACTCACTACTTTACATTGTAGCAAAGTGTCATTTCTTCAGTGTTGCCACATGAAAATATATAATAAAATATTTACAAAAATGTGAGGGGTGTACTCACTTTTGTTAGATACTGTATAGCTGCGCACATTGTTTTCGGTCATACATTTTAATGGGTAAAATTATGCTGCAGCTGTGGCTCCTGAGGGCTAGAACAATAAACTTAAATTACCCTGTTTGGCAGCTGTGCAAGTTGGAGTGCACAGTCCCAAACGCAGTCAGCGTGTGTCTGCGGCTATATAACCTCACCCACGCGGCTGTCAAAACGGAAGCAGTGGCTGGATGCATGCAGCCAGTTTGGCAAATATGTACACTATAGGGTAGTACACCCATGTGAATAAGGCCTTAAAGTGGCAAAAAAAGGGTTGCATGCTGATGGAGATGTTTCGTTGTTTAAGAAATGAAACAATATAATAAAGCAGGGTATGCAAACTGTATGTGCAAATGTGTGTCACTTGCAGGTCTAAAGATATAATATGGGAATAAATAATATCTTCTACAAGCCACATCAACTTAAGATGAAAGGTATGCAAAAGGTAGCATACATGTGTTCCACTAATAATTTTATCTGTTACCAATCTCATGAAAAAAATGACATATGTGGTTCTGGCAGAAGATAAACAGTTACCTGAGTGCGGTGCATGTCCATGAATGGAACACGCCCAGTAGCTAATTCACAGGCAGTGATTCCAACACTGTAGATGTCTGACTTCACATTGTACCCATAAAGGTCCTATTTAATAAAATAAAATATTACTCATAATATGCCAGTATACTCTAGAGAGGTCTGTGAGCAAAACTATTGCACAGATTTTCTATTCTTATACTACTAATATCATATAGGCATAATGTGTGATTGATGTGTTATGATCACTTGCAGCAGTTCTGCTGATAAGGCATTAAAGCCAGTCCTCCTGTACTGAGCCTGAGTTTCATCAGTTAAAAAGGGGGCCAGAGGCAGGGGGCCAGGGTTCCCCCCCCCCCGGTACCAGCTTCCCTGATCTCCTCTCCCGCTGGCTGCTGCAGGCACACAGGGGGATTGTTTAGGATGGAGAGCAGGGAAGGGGAGGGGAATTTGCACTAAATGTGTCATATTTACCAGCCCCTTCCTTTCCTGAATGAACAGAGTGAGCGATCTGTACCGATCGCTCCTGTGTCCATTCATCACTGAACCATATGCTCAGTACAGAACGCTTCCCATTCATTGTCCAGTGCAGCTAAAGCTACAGAGAAAGGGACTGATGAATCTATGTCCTCAGTCCCTTTCTCTGTGTCAAATATGAGACATAAAATCTGTTTATACTTCTGATATTACACAAGAGGTAGAAAAAAAAAAAAAGTAAAAAAACGTAAAAAATGAAGGACAGATGTGCTTAACTCTCTGAAGAGGAGTCAGCACTTAGATCACTCTTCAGAGGGCATTTTACAAGCAGCGAGGAGGTAGATTGCCACTGCATGCTTTAACCCTACACTAGCGCACCACACTTGCAGAGCAGCTATTCAATGGGTGTTGATTGATGAGGGTATAATTTCTGCCATAGCTGCAAAGCATAGCATCACATTTTAGTGAAAATATAATTTGATATTTTCAGAAGGGGGATGGTCCTATCAGGTAAGCTGTACTGGGCCCCATCATTTCTAACAGCAGCCCTGACTTGCAGGGAAATAGAATTCTAAACTTGCAATCTAAATTCTACACTATAGGTTCTAAACAGCTTAAAGTGCATCCCTTCCTTGTCTGCGTCTTATTGGGTCTGTTAGCCATTGTTGCCAAGTTGCCCATAAGTGCATAAGGTAAAGTTGTGCTGCCTTCAAATATCCAATTATGTGCAAGCAAGATTCTATTTTTTTTACATTTCCCTTGCACATGAATGGCTATTTTTGAGAAAACGAGCATGCTCTATTTGTTTTATTTTTTTCAAGATACCAGTCATGTAGCCTAAAACATTAATCAGAGGATATTAGAGAAGAGGATATAATAAAATAACAAAATTAAGTTTCCTTCTGTAATACTTGGCACGTGGTAGGTTTAAAACATATGACTAATGCCAGGAAAAACTGACCTGTCTTAGTAGCTCAGGACTTAACCAAGGCAGCATTGCAGTGCTAAAATTAGGAAAATCATATGCCACCTTAGCTCTTTCACCACTTCGGACCATACTGTAAAGGTGACCAAGCCCAGAAAGAGAAACAAGACCTTCATCTGAGATAAGGATATGGCTGCCTTTCACACTCCTACAAAACAAATGAATACTAATTATTTATGAAGCATTTTAAATAGCCCTTTTAAATTGACGCAAAAGGCAACATGTTCAGCTAGCACTAATGAATTAAACCAATTTGGAAACCTTGGTTCCAAACAGGAACTCCAGGCAAATATAAAAATCACCACTAAATCCAGATATGCATTTGTTACAAAGTTATAACATTTGTTTTTAACATCAGCATACTCAAACATCTTAATATAAGCATTTAGTTATCCCTTTACAGCAGGACCTAAATGACATTGTAAGCAAACCAGATGGGGGTTTGTGCTGAACGGAGGACAAAGAGTGATGACCTCATAAAATGTGCAGCTGCTCCTTCTTTATCAAATCGTAGGCAAGGATAGGTCCTTGATGAAGCTGTGTGTGATTTGCAGAGAAGTTACAGACCTGGCTCTATTATTTGACAAGGGTAACTAGATCTGCACTACCACTGGTAAAATCAAAATACAGATTTTTAATACAGCTTACCTGTAAAAATCCTTTTCTTGGAGTACATCACGGGACACAGAGTGTTAATTCATTACTGCTGGGTTATACGCTACCTTCAGGTGAATGGACACTGGCAACCAATAGACAGGAAGTTCCCCCTAAATAACCCCTCCCACACCGGGATTATCAGGTTTTTGAAGCAAGCAATAAGAATCCCAGAAAGAAGAGGGGAGGGATCTCTGTGTCCCATGATGTACTCCAAGAAAAGGACTTTACAGGTAAGCTGTATTAAAAATCCGTATTTCTTTATTCTACATCACAGGACACAGAGTGTTAATTCATTACTGCTGGGGTGTCCCAAAGCAATATCCCTTGAGGGGAGGGAACACAGTAATCCTAAGCCCACCCTGGGCAAAGGACCTAGACTGCTGCCTGCAGCACACTGTGTCCAAATGCAGTATCCTCCTGGGCTCTAACATTCACCTGGTAAAACCTGGTGAATTGTATGAACCGAAGACCAAGTATCAGCCTTGCAAATAGACACCTGCTGATGCATCGCCCATGATGTACTCATCCTTCTGGTGGAATGGGCTTTCAAACCAAAAGGTATAACCTTACCCTTTAGCCCATATGCCTGGCTAATGGCCTGGCAAATCCACCTAGCAATAGGTGAGCTAGTTGCTGCCTGACCCTTCTTAGGGCCTTCCGGCAGAACAAAAAAGGAGTCAGTCTTCCTAATAGGAGCTGACATCTTTAAATAAACTTTAACTGCTCTAACTACATCAAGTGTGTGTAGTAATTTTTCCTCAGAAGTCTCTGGACTTGGAACAAAGGAGGGCAAAATAATATCCTGGTCCAGATGAAACCTGGAAACCACTTTTGGCAAAAAATCCTGCCAAAGCCGCATGACTACCTTATCCAAGTGTAAAACCAAGAAAGGTTCCTTACATACAGGGCGGCCAATTCAGACACTCGTCTTGAAGTCAGTGCGACCAAAAAAAAACAACTTCCTCAATAAGAGGACTAAAGGAACCTGCCTAATAGGCTCAAAGGGCTGCCTCTGTAGTGCAGACAGCACCAGATTCAGATCCCAAGGGGGTAAGGGCGGCTTCACTGGAGGAATCAGCCGCATAGCCCCCTTAATAATTCTTTGCACTAAGGAGTGCGATGCAATCGGTCTTTGAAAAAACACAGACAGACAATGACGATATCTGACCCTTAATTGTTCCTAAGGACAGATTCAGGCTTACTCCTAATTGTAGAAACTCTAGAATCCTCTCAATAGAATACTTGCGAGGATGCCATTTCTTGGATTCACACCAAGATATGTATGCCTTCCAAACCCTGTAGTAAATCTTTCTAGACACGGGTTTCCTGGCTTTGATTAGAGTAGGCAGGGCTGAATCGGAACTGCCTCTATCTTTTTAGGACTCTGGATTCAATAGCCACACCGTTAAATTTAGCAAGCGTAAAGTAGGGTGGAATATGGGTCCTTGAGACAGTAAATCCAGATGGTATGGAAGCACCCATGGATTTCCTACCACTAACATCACGATCTCCGCATACCATGTTCTGCTAGGGCACGCTGGGGCCACTAGGATCACTGGTCTCCCTTCCTAGCGTGTCTTGCTAAGCAATCACAGAAGAAGCTGTATTGGAAGAAATACATAGATTAGGGAATACTGATTCCACGGGCTTATCAATGCGTCTGTTCCGACTGCCAATGGATCCCAGGTTCTGGACACAAACTTGTCCAGTTTGCTGTTGAACCTGGATGCTATCATGTCTATGTTGGGGGTACCCCAATGTTGACAGATCTGCTGAAAGATCTCGGAGTGCAGGGACCATTCCCCCGGCATCAATTGCTGACGACTTAGATAGTCCACCTGCCTATTGTCCACCCCTGGAATAAACACTGCAGATAGGCATGGCAAATTCCTCTCTGCCCACCTTAGGATGACACCTCCTTTTGGGCCACTAAGCTTCTGATACCTCCCAGGTGGTTGATGTATGCTACCACCGTGGAGTTGTCGGACTGAATCCTGACCGGAAAACCCTGTAACCTGGCTGACCAGAATACCAGGGCAAATCATACCGCCTGCATCTACAGAATATTGATAAGCAATGTCCTTTCTGGAGGAGACCATGTCCCTTGTACTGATGCCTCTCCCAAGACTGCCCCCCAACCTAGCATATTGGCATCCGTGAACACTACTTTCCAGGATAGGGACAGGAAAGACTTTCCTTTTCTGAAATTGTTGGGCTTTACCCACAAAGAGAGGCTTAGTCTTGCTGATGGAGACAAAGTCATGGAGCAATCCAATGCCTGGCAATTCTTGTTCCAGGCCTTTAGAATATTGTTCTGTAAGGGCCGGGTGTGAAATTGCACATAGGGGACTGCATCAAATGAAGCCACCATCTTGCCAAGCAACCGCATGCATTGCCTTATAGACAGTTGCCTTGCCGTTTTTACCAGATTTACCATCAGTTTTAAGTCTTTGGCTTTTGTTTCTGGTAAGAACACCCTTGCCGGGGCTGTATCTAGGATCATTCCCAGATATTCCAGCACTTGAACAGGCCTCAGGGCCAATTTTTCTAAATTCAGGACCCACCCTAGGTTTTCTAAGGACTGCACCGTCCTGGCCACGTTCTGTTCTACCTCTGGTCTTGATTGACCCTTGAGAAGTAGATCGACCAGATATCCTAGGACTGATATCCCCATTGCTGTTAGGGATGCCAATACCAGTGCTAAAACTTTTGAATACACCCGGCGGGCCGGTCCTCTTCCAGATCCTGCACTTTCTTTTAAGGGACCCTTGACTAATGATGGTGGTGGTGGGGGGCTCACCATCTGATGTAAAAAATAGGGGGGGGGGGGATGCTCTTGTCATCTGTTTACAATTATTATGAGAATAATACAATTCTATGCCAGTTGAAAAGGAGGGTCTTATCATTCACAAGAAACATTATTGAAGACTGCTCAGACAGAAAATGGTTCTGCCTTGATGTTCTGTCTGTGTTGATGTGGCCCACAATGAAATTGAAGATTAGGTAAGAAATCCGCGCTAGTGTATACAAATCAATATAAAGTAAAATTAGCTGAGTGAGGTGCTGCAAAACTAGGAAAACCATCCAAACGAAATATATTTTTTTAAACAGGAATTGCGCAACTCTCTGTGATAATTAGTGACAATTATCTAAAAGACCATATAGTAATGTGCTAATTGATCAGTGAAATCAATACAAATCAAATCATCAACAAATCAAAACATCATAATTATGAAAATCCATAAATTTTGTGTTAAAATTAGATAAATGCTTCCACCGCTTAAGGTGCAAAAAAATAATATTATTTGTAACCAAAAGTCCAGAAATTCGGAAAAATAAATTCCAGGAAAAGAGAAAAAAAACTTCCACCAGGTGCACACCCTTGATAACGTCATTTATGACGAAACATGTCGGGCGGTCCTACGTATTGACGAGCACACGACCCACGTGACTGAGATAGCACGGGCTGCACGCATCCTGAGCCGGCGTTTATGCTTATTTGAGCGTTTCCCACTGTGTAAATGTGAGTAGCCAGTGGGCTTTTGCTTAGTTCCGAATACCATACAATACTTCACCATTTGGCGTCTGTTATTGTTATTTTTATATATGATGGCCACGAGTCCAACAGGACATCCGAGGACGGAGTGACACCCTAACTTTTTCACACATCGTGGCTTCTCGGCCGCTACACCATTCTGTGTACAATCAAGTGTATTTACATCTCTGGTAAGAGTCGGTAAAATCAGAGTGTGGGGTGACACAGACGTTTCTTTATTCCATGCACCTGGTGGAAGTTTTTTTCTCTTTTCCTGGAATTTATTTTTCCGAATTTCTGGACTTTTGGTTACAAATAATATTTTTTTGCACCTTAAGCGGTGGAAGCATTTCTTATCTAATTTTAACACAAAATTTATGGATTTTCATAATTATGATGTTTTGATTTGTTGATGATTTGATTTGTATTGATTTCACTGATCAATTAGCACATTACTATATGGTCTTTTAGATAATTGTCACTAATTATCACAGAGAGTTGCGCAATTCCTGTTTAAAAAAACACAATGAAATTGAGTTTGACATCCCTGGTCTAGTGGGAGGAGGTGGTCTTGTATGCAACCTATACAGTCCTAATCTAGGGGTAGAATGGGACCTCCTTTGTAACTTAAGACAGCCCCAGTCTAGTGAAAGCAGGATGCCTTGTATGCAGCTTTACAGAGCTAACATTCTAGTAGCAGCATGAGGAATTGTATGCAGCTTTACAGTCTATTGGTAAATAAGAACATGTACAGTATGTAAACTTCCAGAGACCACAGCTTAGCAAAATGAAGAGGTCATAGCATGCAGCTCTAGCATGCTCTACAGTCTAGTGATGGAAAATATTCACCTCTCCTTTGTTTTCCCACTGCTCTGTCCAGCCGCTGGGGAGTGCTGTTGGGGAAGAGAGCTAGTAGAATAATATCTAAACTGCAGAATTTCACCAGTCTGGTGTGCTTTGCTCATCCCATCCTTTGGGAGAAAAGGTGAATAGGGCAGCACCAGTTGCAATAACGATTTGGAATACGCAGGATGGGAGCTCAGACTTTTCAGACTTCACTGGTAGCATGCTTATTCCAGACCGGACACTAATTAGGTAGTAAAGCCAGGAGCATGATGCTCATCATTTCCAATATACTATTGTGTATATATATATATATATATATATATATATATATATATATATATTTACACACTACAGTGTAACATTTTGCAGCGGAAGGCCAGAGTGAGCTGACAGATCTTTAGCAGAATTTGGAGACATAACAAATGCAAACATTTGCACATCTGATTAAACTATGGCTACATCTGCTACTCTGGCCATTCCATATCATGTTTGTGAGAATATGGCTCCATTCACACTTGCACAACTCCAAAGTTGCACAATTTCCAGTGCAACTTTGATCTGACTTTACACTCTCTGGCACTAAGTGGCTTCAAAGTAGTGCAGGTACCATTTTGTTGCGATGTGCACGGGTGCCATTGAAAATAATGGGTTGCGAATTGTCATGCGACTATATATATCCAAAGTCACATGACAAGCCGTACAAGTGTGAATGAAGCCTGAATACCAATCAGCTTTAACACGTTGAAACCTCAACACGT
>BLSH010448856.1:858371-873907 GCA_018402905.1 Glandirana rugosa | reverse complement strand
AAATTTGTAGGGTTCCTCGTGACACGTTCACTATTATAACTTTACCTTCCTCATCGTCTGGTGACGTTTAGATGGTTCTGGACCGGTAGGGAGATTTGAAAGTCGAGTATGTTCCTCTTCTGACTAGTCTCTACGTCGGTTCTCCGGGTATTAGTGAGACCTAAATGACGTCTCTAGACGTCGACTCCACCCTCTGAGACAGGTATCCTGATCGCCTAGCTTAGTCAGCATATGACGTGTTTAGACCGGAAATACCTTCTCACCGTTCTTCTTTCGGTAAAGAATTTCTATAGGTATTTTTCACAACAAATTTCAAACGGTGTTCGGTGGACCCTCTGTGTGGTTTGTACACCTTCTTCAACGAGACCAGTCTACTTTGGTTTTAGCTTGAAAAACCGTTGTTACGTTTTGCAATACAAACCGCATTTTCGTTGTGTCGAGTAGTGCGACTTGTGTGGTAGGGGTGACAGTTTGTACCACCACCGTCGTAGTACCAAACCCGGACGAAAAGAAGTCGTCCCTGTTCCTTCTACCAATTTTAACTACCCTTCTACCTACCTCGGTTTATGGGTGGCTTGTGGCAAACTTTAAACAACACTTTTTATGGATATCTTTAAGAAATGGCTTTCTTCTTGCCACTCTTCCATAAAGGCCAGATTTGTGCAGTATACGACTGATTCGATCCGCTAGTCCTATGGACAGAGTCTCCCACCTCAGCTGCAGATCTCTGCAGTAAATCCAGAGTGATTATGGGCCTCTTGGCTGCATCTCTGATCAGTCTTCTCCTTGTATGAGCTGAAAGTTTAGAGGGATGGCCAGGTCTTGGTAGATTTGCAGTGGTCTGCTACTCCTTCCATTTCAATATTATCACTTGCACAGTGCTCCTTGGGATGTTTAAAGCTTGAGAAATCTTTTTGTATCCAAATCCGGCTTTAAACTTCTCCACAACAGTATCTCGGACCTGCCTGGCGTGTTCCTTGTTCTTCATGATGCTCTCTGCACTTTAAACGGACCTCTGAGACTATCACAGTGCAGGTGCATTTAGACGGAGACTTGATTACACACAGGTGGATTCTATTTATCATCATTAGTCATTGAGGTCAACATTGGATCATTCAGAGATCCTCACTGAACTTCTGGAGAGAGTTTGCTGCACTGAAAGTAAAGGGGCTGAATAATTTTGCACGCCCAATTTTTCAGTTTTTTTATTTGTTAAAAAAAGTTTGAAATATCCAATAAATTTCGTTCCACTTCATGATTATGTCCCACTTGTTGTTGATTCTTCACAAAAAATTACAGTTTTATATCTTTATGTTTGAAGCCTGAAATGTGGCAAAAGGTTGCAAAGTTCAAGGGGGCCGAATACTTTCGCAAGGCACTGTGTGTGTGTATATGTGTATATATATATATATACATATATATATATATATATATATATATATACATACATACACACACACACACACATAGTATCTCACAAAAATGAGTACACCCCTCACATTTTTGTAAATATTTATTTATATCTTTTCAGGTGGCAACACTGAAGAAATTACACTTTGCTACAATGTAAAGTAGTGAGTGTACCACTTGTAAAACAGTGTAAATTTGCTGTTCCCTCAAAATAACTCAACACACATCCATTAATGTCTAAACCACTGGCAACAAAAGTGAGTACACCCCTAAGTGAAAATGTCCAAATTGGGCCCAATTAGCCATTTTCCCTCCCAGGTGTCATGGGTGTTACAAGGTCTCAGGTGTGAATGGGGATCAGGTGTGTTAAATTTGGTGTTATCGCTCTCACTCTCTCATACTGGCCATTGGAAGTTCAACATGGCACCTCATGGCAGAACTCTTTGAGGGTCCGAAAAAAAAAGATTTGTTGCTCTACATTAAGGTGGCCTAGGCTATAAGAAGATTGCCAAACCCTGAAAATGAGCTGTAGCACGGTGGCCAAGACCATACAGTGGTTTGACAGGACAGGTTCCATTCAGAACAGGCCTTGTCATGGTTGAGCAAAGAAGTTGAATGCACGTGCTCAGCATCATATCCAGAGGTTGTCTTTGGGAAATAGACGTATGAGTGCTGCCAGCATTGCTGCAGAGGTTGAAGGGGTGGGGGGGTCAGTCTGTCAGTGCTTAGACCATACGCCGCATACTGCATCAAATTGGACTGCATGGCTGTCATCCCAGAAGGAAGCCTCTTCTAAAGATGATGCACAAGAAGCCCGCAAACAGTTTGCTGTAGAAAAGCAGACTAAGGACCTGGATTACTGGAACCATGTCCTGTGGTCTGATGAGACCAAGATAAACTTATTTGGTTCAGATGGTGTTAAGCGTGTGTGGCGGCAACCAGGTGAGGAGTACAAAGACAAGTGTGTCAACAGTCAAGCATGGTGGTGGGAGTGTCATGGTCTGGGACTGCATGAGTGCTGCCAGCACTGGTTAGCTACGGTTCATTGAGGGAATCATGAATTCCAACATGTACTGTGACATACTGAAGCAGAGCATGATCCCCTTCCTTCCGAGACTGGGCTGCAGGGCAGTATTCCAGCATGATAACAACCTCCAAGACGACCACTGCCTTGCTAAAGAAGCCGAGGGTAAAGTTGATGGACTGGCCAAGCATGTCTCCAGACCTAAACCCTATTGAGCATCTGTGGGGCATCCTCAAATGGAAAGTGAAGGAGTGCAAAGTCTCTAACATCCAACAGCTCCGTGATGTCATCATGGAGGAGTGGAAGAGGACTCCAGTGCCAACCTGTGAAGCTCTGGTGAACTCCATACCCAAGAGGGTTAAGGCAATGCTGGAAAATAATGGTGGTCGCACAAAATATTGACACTTTGGGCTCAATTTGGACATTTTCACTTAGGGGTGTACTCACTTTTGTTGCTAGCGGTTTAGACGTTAATGGCTGTGTGTTGAGTTATTTTGAGGGGACAGCAAATTTACACTGTTATACAAGCTGCACACTCACAACTTTACATTGTATCAAAGTGTCACTTCTTCAGTATGGTCACATGAGAAGATATATTAAAATATTTACAAAAATGTGAGGGGTGTACTCACTTTTGTGGGATACTATATATATATATATATATATATATATATATATATATATATATATATATATTTTTTATTTTTTTTTTTTATTTGTGTAGTGGGACTTTAACATTACTTTTATTATTATTTTATTAATATAATGCAGTGTAGTGCGAGGTACTGAGGAGCGCGGTCTCCTTTGAGAATGCCGGTGTTCTCAGCAGCGGTACGTCACAGCTGCTTAATAAATGGACACCTTAGAGTTTGTAATGAGTGCATTATGATGCATACTGTAGGTGTGAAAAAGTCTTAAAGCCATAATGAGTAAATGAGACTGTTTGTTAAATCTACCCTTACAGAGGGCGTGACTGAGCAGCGGATATGAGCAGACGTGTGCTCTAATCTCTCCGCCGGTAATCCGTCTATTTATCCTGATAGCAACCATCTACAGGACTTTTTCGGGAACACAGTGCTACTAAAACAATCAGCATACACTCCGCTGCAACCCTAGACGAGTGTAAAGCACGAGAGCAAGTCCAAAAGGCAACGAGAGGCCCGCATCATGTCGGAACATCATGCTCAAGATGGCGCCCAGGCCCAGTGATTGAACAAGCAGAAATACAAAGAGGCGGCCCAAAAGCTGTTTTCTAAGCAAGGCCCCAGAGACAGTGTGCCGTTGTCATCCTCTAGAGACAGCTCGGGTGCACACTCAGAGGCAGATGACACAGTTCCCCTGGAAGACCTACAAGGCCTATTGAACGAGTGGAGCCCAACAAACGATCGGACTTCATCCCCTGGTGAGGAGGCGCCGATCGTTGGAGAGAGCCCCGAACCTACATTGAGGGATGTAATGATGGTGGTTACAAAATGCACCTCCTCTATAGTGAAGCTGACCACGGAGGTAGAGAGTGTGAAGGCTGAGGTAACATATATAAGACAAGATATGCAGAGGCTCAGGGAGCGTACTTCTGCTTTGGAAGAGCGGGTTAGCAGTATAGAGGATGACATGAAACCTATGGCCAGGGACTTAAAGCACACAGTTATGGCCTCTGAGCAATATGCGAATAGACTCGATGAGCTCGAAAACAGGATGAGGAGGAATAATGTATGAGCTGTGGGGATTCCGGAGAGGGCAGAAGGAAAAAATCCAGTGGCCTTTATTGAGGCCTGGCTCCTTACAACATTTGGCAAAGACTCCTTTACACCCATGTTTTCAGTTGAAAAAGCACACAGGGTCCCTCTGCGACCGTTGCCTCCAGGGCCCCCTCCCAGAGCCTTCTTGTTTAAACTGCTAAATTATAAGGACAGGGATGTGATCCTTACTAAAGCTAGAGATATGCATGAAGCACTGGTCATGGACAATGTAAAAATTTCCCTGTTTCCGGATTACTCTGCGGCCGTACAAAAACAGAGCAAAATTTATGGATGTGAAGAAACGGCTAAGAAAACTCAATCTTAAATATGCCATGCTGTATCGGGCCAAATTGAGAGTGGTGGCCAGGGATGAAGTTATCTTCTTTGAAAGGCCTACTGCAGCTGCGGAGTGGCTTGACAGAGAGGAGAGGTCCCTGCGTGCAAATACACCCTCTACACAAGTAGCTCCCTGATATGATGTTCCTTGGTGGCAGTAAAGGTACAACATAAGTTTATGGTTCATACCTGGACTGAAGGCGGATGAAGGTTGGAAGTTACTACGTTTGGGAAATAACTTTGGATTTTTCTGCTGTGCCTTCACAAAAGTTCATGTGAGTTTTTGAACTTTTCCTGTACACCCCCCAGGAGATCTGTGAAAGATAACTGGATCTCGTACACATGGTTCTAGGGTTCCTGTTGAACCTACTCAGTTTCTTTGAAGTTTGTCTCTATGCTACTAGCATCACCATGTCTCTCCTCTTGTCTTTTTGTGACCTAGACTGCTTTATACCACAACAGAATATGCTCACTCTGGTCTTGACTAGACTACTAGATGCCCTCCTATGCTTAATGGTCCGGTCTGCCCAAGAACTTTTAGCAGACATGGTCAGTCGGACGGGCATGCAGGATACCGAACCTGGGATATGGTCCTGGGAAACTGTTGATAATTTCATGAATGATTGCCTCCCCCTTGGATGATGGATAGCAGACTGAGAATATTGTCTTGGAATGTCCGTGGTCTGGGTACTCCTGTGAAACGCTTGGCTGTGTTAAGGGCAATGAAACAACTTTGATCGGACATTGTGTGTCTGCAGGAAACACATTATGCGAGGGATTTGGTTCCTGCATGGGCAACGAGACTTTATAACCCTCAATATCATGCTGCCTACTCCTCCTATTCTAGAGGGGTGAGCATTATGGTGAAACGTGGTATAGCCTTTACATGTATAAGAGTGATTATAGACCGGGAGGGTCGATTTATTTTCCTGTTATGTAAATTATATGGAGTGTTGTGTATATTGGCTGGGGTGTACATAACACCACCGTTCTCAGCAGAGGTACTAAAATCCTTGGTAACATTTATGTCTCAACATCCTGATGTTCCAACGATAGTGGTTGGAGATTACAATAATAATATATTACATCCATTATGGGACAGATTTGTTTGTGACTCCTCTCAGCAGAAC
This sequence comes from Glandirana rugosa, assembly GCA_018402905.1. Lineage (NCBI taxonomy): Eukaryota > Metazoa > Chordata > Amphibia > Anura > Ranidae > Glandirana > Glandirana rugosa. The sequence goes on along the minus strand of BLSH010448856.1, from coordinate 868,268 downwards.
TTGAGGGGTAGAGCTACACCCTTTGCCCGTCTCCTAACGGAGATGGGATTGAAGGATGTGTGGAGGATGAGACACCCCTGCCAAAAAGTGTACTCTTGCCACTCGACTGCCTGGGATGGCTTGTCTCGCATAGATTTGGGCCTGGGCAACCAGACCCTTTTGCCACTGGTAGCGGGCTCGGGGTATGAGCCCAGGCGGATCTGGGATTCTCAGGGGCGCCTGGAGTACGCTGTTGGAAGATGAATCCATTTTAGTTGAGCATCTTTCCAGACCCAGATCCCATTGTCAAAGAGCTTGAGATTTTTGTCCAGATTAATTTGGGCTCTGCGGAGGTGGGTGTGGTCTGGGGCGCTGCTAAAGCTCATCTGAGAGGGCAGTGTATTCATTTAATAAATAGCATCAAAACTTCAACTAAAGAGTGGGAGGTATTTACCCTTGCGGAGGCGAGTAGAGCAGAGGATAAATTTATTGAGAATCCCTCCGATGAGTCCAGGAGAGGGTGGTTGGCAGCACAGGCATTAATGACACAGTTTGAGACTCAATTGGCAGAGAATAAGAGATTCTTTTTACAGCAAAAACATTTTGAGGAGGGTGAGAGTACTGGCCATATGTTGGTTATGCCATATACAATCTACACAAGAAATTTTAGAGACGTTTCATGCTTTTTATAAAGAACTTTACTCCTCTAAGGCTCACCCGTCCACGGGAGATATTTTAGACTTCCTGGACGGGTGCCCCTTGCCATCTCTTCCTCTTGCGGATGCAAAGACCCTTAACAACCCTATCACAGAGGAGGAACTCCTCTTAGCTATAAAGCAAGCCGCTAACGGTAAAGCCCCAGGGGCAGATGGAATTCCTTCGGAGGTGTACGGACGCTATGCAGGACAGCTAATCCCCCTGCTTCTTAAGATGTACAATGAAGCGTTGGAGATCGGTAGACTCCCATGCTCGATGAACGAGGTCATAATAGTGGTTATATTAAAACCGGGCAAAGATCCCCTAAGGGCGGATTCCTATAGGCCCATTTCATTACTAACAGCTGATGTCAAACTGTTGGCAAAAATTTTGGCCAATAGGTTATCCAAAGTCATACATAAGTTGATCCACAGGGACCAGTGTGGCTTTATACCTACTCAATCCACTGCTCAGAATTAGAGGAGACTGTTCTTAAACCTACAGCTACCTCTGGACAATATGGGAAATAGGGCAATTTTCTCCTTGGATGCGGCCAAGGCCTTCGATAGTGTGGAGTGGACATACCTGTGGAAGGCCTTGGCCCGCTTTGGGCTTGGGGATACCTTTATACGCTGGGTACAAGTACTATATGCATCCCCTTCGGCATGCGAGTGAATGGGGGGCTCTCAGATGCCTTTTCGCTGCATCGGGGCACCAGGCAGGGGTGCCCTTTGTCGCCCCTCCTGTTTGCCCTAGCGGTGGAGCCTCTGGCGGCAAGAATGCGGGCTTCCTCTGAGATCATCGGATTTTGGAGGGGGCAAAGAACTGACGTAGTGTCCATGTACGCTGAAGACACCCTGCTATACTTGGGAGTTACAAAAGGCACACTATCTGCTGTCATGCATCTGATTGATGAATTTGGCAGGTTCTCGGGCTTCACTATTAATTGGGACAAATCAGTACTGATGTCCCTGGATCCATTGTTAGAGCCACTTCCAGAGTGTGCGGCAATGGTGGAAATAGTCGCTCAATTCAAATACCTGGGAATTCAAGTTACACCCGACCCGGGGGATTACATACAATTGAATTTGGTACCTCTGCTGACCAAGTTCAAGGAAAAATGCTCGGTGGTTGGGAGGGTTAACTTAATAAAAATGGTGTGGTCCCCTCAGCTTTTATATGTCCTTCATAACGCACCTATATGGATACCAAAGAAATGGTTCATAAGTATAGACACTCAATTTAGGGAACTGATTTGTGGCAAAAAGAGCTCCCGTATTAGTCTAATTACATTACAACGTCGGAAGGATCAGGGTGGCCTTGGAGTCCCCAATCCTAGAATATATTATATTGCCTCTCAGGCTCAGCACCTGGGGGGATGGGGGGATTCCGACCCATTGGACCCAATACGGAACATGATTGTCCTGGAGGGATCTGAGGGTACGGCGTTGATGTATCTGGAGGGTGGTCTATCACACCTGTCTAGTGTGCTACCGACCGTTTCACTCATTAAATTGGTATGGAAACACATTAAGACTAGGCTAAATATTGTAGGCTTCTTGAAGGATACCCCCTTATGGCGCAATTTAGGATATAAAGAAGTCTGTAAGTTGAAAGGCTTTAGAGAATGGGAGCAAGCAGGTATTAGGTACATTGCCCAACTGTACGGGGGGTGGTTCTAAAATCCTTCTCCGAGCTCCAATTGGAATTCCAGTTGCCAAACTCCAATTTTTATAAGTATCTGCAATTACGACATGCACTGGAAGTGCAGGCTAGGAGTGTTAAACTTGAATGGAGGACACACCCCATAATACCAGATCTATTTCAGGCCACGGACAAAAAAGGCATGATATCTACAGTATATTCCATAGTTCTTAATGCTATCCATGATAAAAAGGAATTGCCATGCAGAAGGCGATGGGAGGAGGATGTCGGGACATTGGAGGGAGATGTCTGGGATTCTTGTCTGGCCGCAGCCCCGTTGGTCTCCTTATCGCCCTCCCAGAGACTATCCCACCTATTTCTGATACACAGAGCATATAGGACACCACAAAGGCTATATGATTGGGGATGTAGGGGCGCCCCTCTATGCCCGAAATGTCAGAGAGAGCATGGTACTCTTATTCATATGATGTGGAGATGTCCCAAGCTCTTTAGGTACTGGGAGGAGGTGGTGTCTACTATTTCTCAAGTATTTCAATTCCCACTCAGCAAAGACCCGATTGTTTGTCTCCTGGGCGTTTTGGATGAGGAGGTGTTGACTCTCCACACTCACTTGGCAATAATCCGACTTCTTTATCTGGCACGCAAGCTGATTGCCAGAATGTGGATAACGCCCAGGATCCCAACGAAGGGTCAGTGGGTTGCACAGGTCAATTTAATGCTGATCAAAGAAAGACTCACTTATATACATAGAGGGGTCGCCAAAAAGTTTCTTTCGATGTGGCAGCCATGGCTGGATATACCAGGATTGGCACCATCGCAATTGGTAACGAATAGAATATTGCAGATTTAAAAGCAGGAGGAGAAGTAAACTCTTATTGTGCTTAGGCACAGCCTTGTTTCATGTTATGTGCAGGTGGCTAGAGGGACACAAACTGTTTATTCTTTTCTCTTCTTTTTTTCTTTTGTTTTCCTTGGTTGTGAAGTTTTCAATAATGATCCTGATCTTGAACAGTACGGATTGCATACAAGATTGTAAGACGGACTCCTATCTCCCTCAAATGAGGGGGTGGGTTTATGTGCAAACGGTAAAGGGATATCCATAACTAGTACACTAGTAATAATAGTATTGTTGGAAAATGACGTTGACAACTTTATTCGTATATATGCGCTACAGGCAATGTACATAAGATTATATGCAATGTATACCCTTGGGTTGACATTCTACTATTTGTATTCTGTGCAATTTTCAAAATAAACTTCTTTTTTGTGATTTAAAAAAAAAATCTACCCTTACACATTATATAAATTTCCAGTTTTATGAGTAAAGTGAGCATCATACTGCAATTAATGTTTTGAAGGAATCCAGTCGCCACTCACCATATGCCATGAAAGGGTTAATAACCCAAAGCCAGGTCCCCATAGTAAACATCTTCCACGAAAGCAAAATGTTAGGATGCCGAAAAAATGAAGACATAACCACTTCATTCTGAAGGAATAGAAGTTATATTACTTTAAAAGAAAATAAAATTTGCGCTTAGTACATGTAACAGAAAATAGGAAGTCACAAAGCAACCAGCAAAAAGGAGAGCTTGACGATACCCACAATGACAGTATTAGTAAATTATGCAGCGCTAGTTCATATATAAAAGTTCATCAAACAAAGTCCATAGAGGATGTCCGTAGCAGCAGGAAAAAAGAAATGAAGAACCGATACCATCTAGAGTGGAGAGGATGAAGGAGCACTCCTCACCTGGGTGGACAAAGGGGCAATCCTGCTTACCAGAAATACTGGACTGTAAGTTTATAAAGAGCCAAAAATGCAAATGCAGTCAGAGGATAGCCCTTCCGTCCCAAACCAAGACAAGAGACCTCCTCCTCCCAATGGAAAGATAATCCACTCCAGGGGTTAGACACAGATGGCAGAATGATATATGCCAACCAACATAGTAAACCTCAGAGAAAAAAAATGTACTGCAACGGTGTAATACATTCTCACATAGAAAATGTATTAAATACAAGTTACACTCACATGTCCATCAATGAAAATGCACATTTCAAAGCCGTGGTAAGAGCGTGCCTGCGTCGTCCAGATCTGCCTTACATGCTTCATCAAAGAGTGACATCATCAGAGGCACCTCTGATGATGTCACTCTTTGATGAAACATGTAAGGCATATCTGGACGACGCAAGCAAACTCTGTTACCACGGCTCTTAAACTGAAATGTACATTTTCATTGATGGACATGTGAGTGTAACTTGTATTTAATACATTTTCTATGTGAGAATGTATTACACCATTGCAGTACATTTTTTTCCTCTGAGGTTTACTATGTTGGTTGACATATATCATTCTGCCATCTCTGTCTGACCCCTGGAGTGGATTATCTTTCCATTGAGAGGAGGAGGTCTCTTGTCTTGGGACGGAAGGTGTATCCTGTGGCTGCATTTGCATTTTTGGCTCTTAATAAAATTAGAGCCCAGTATTTCTGGTAAGCAGGATTGCCTCTTTGTCCACCCAGGTGAGAAGTGCTCCTTCATCCTCTCCACTCTAGATGGTGTTGGTTCTTCATTTATTTTTTCCTGCTGCTATGGACTTTGTTTCAACATTTATACATGAACTAGTGCTGCATAATTTACTAATACTATATTACTTTACAGCACATTACTACAAATAAAGTAGACTATGTAACATTCTATTATTCAAGAAATGTGATTCAGTTCCCTTCAAAAGAGAAGTTTGGGAATGCAGAAAAATAAAAAATCATACTCACTTAAATGGCTGCAGCACCGATCCCAGCTGCAGCTGTCCCCAACTGGCTCTACCTCAAAAACTGAGCGATTCAACTCCATTGATCGCTCTGTTCTCCCCCTCTGCTTTGAGCAGAGAGCCGTGACTCTCAGTCACAGGCTCTCTGCTCTACCCCCTCCAGCACTCACTGGAGCACTGGGCTGTGGAGGGGGCAGAGTGGCTGGCATACTGAGAGGCTGAGCCAGCTGCCAGTCTAGGCATCTTGGGTGGATCGCGACGAGAAAGAGACTACGATTTTCACAGTGCTTTACAGAACGTATGTAACAATTTATTTTTGAAATATACTGTATATACAGTATCTCCCAAAAGTATGTATAGCCCTCACATTTTTGTAAATATTTTATTATATCATTTCATGTGACAACAGTGAAGAAATTACACTTTGCTACAATGTAAAGTAGTGAGTGTACAGCTTGTATAACAGTGTACATTTGCTGTCCCCTCAAAATAATTAATCACAGAGCCATTAATGTATAAACCGCTGGCAACAAAAGTGAGTACACCCCTAAGTAAAAATGTCCAAATTGGGCCTAAAGTGTCAATATTTTGTGTAGTCACCATTATTTTCCAACACTGCCTTAACCCTCTTTGACATGGAGTTCACCAGAGCTTCACAGGTTGCCACTGGAGTCCTCTTCCACTCCTCCATGATGACATCACGGAGCTGGTGGATGTTTGAGACCTTGTGCTCCTCCACCTTTTGTTTGAGGATGCCCACAGATGCTCAATAGGGTTTAGGACTTGAGACATGCTTAGCCAGTCCTTTACCCTCAGCTTCTTTAGCAGTGGTCATCTTGGAGGTGTGTTTGGGGTCATTATCATGTTGGAATACTGCCCTGCGGCCCAGTCTCCAAAGGGAGGGGGATCATGCTCTGCTTCAATATGTCACAGTACATGTTGGAATTCATGGTTCCCTCAATGAACTGTAGCTCCCCAGTGCCGGCAGCACTCATGCAGCACCAGGCCATGACACTCCGACCACCAAGCTTGACTGCAGGCAAGACACACTTGTCTTTGTACTCCTCACTTGGTTGCCGCCACACACGCTTGACACCATCTGAACCAAATACGTTTATCTTGGTCTCATCAGACCATAGGACAGGGTTCCAGTAATCCATGTCCTTAGTCTGCTTGTCTTCAGCAAACTGTTTGCGGGCTTTCTTGTGCATCATCTTTAGAAGAGGCTTCATTCTGGGACCACAGCCATGCAGACCAATTTGATGCAGTGTGCGACGTATAGTCTGAGCACTGACAGGCTGACCCCCCACCCCTTCAACCTCTGCAGCAATGCTGGCAGCTCTCAACCATGGCGAGGGCTCTTCTGAGTGGAAAATGTCCTGTTAAAACGCTGTAAGGTCTTGGCCACCGTGGGTAGCTCAGTTTCAGGGTCTTGGCAATCTTCTTATAGCCTGGGCCAGTGATGGCAAACCTCGGCACCCCAGATGTTTTGTAACTACATTTCCCATGATGCTCATGCACTTTGCAGTGTAGTTGAGCATCATGGGAAATGTAGTTACAAAACATCTGGGGTGCCAAGGTTCACCATCACTGGCCTAGGCCATCTTTATATAGAGCAACAATTCTTTTTTTTTTTTAGGTCCTGAGAGTTCTTTGCCATGAGGTGCCATGTTGAACTTCCAGTGGCCAGTATGAGAGAGTGAGAGCGATAAAACCAAATTTAACACACCTGCTCCCCATTTACACCTGAGACCTTGTAACAAGAACGAGTCACATGTACTCACTTTTGTTGCAAAAGGTTTAGACATTAATGGCTGTGTGATGAGTTATTTTGAGGGGACAGCAAATTTACACTGTTATACAAGCTGTACACTCACTGGCAAAGTGTAATTTCTTCAGTGTTTTCACATGAAAAGATATAAAAAAAAATTTACAAAAATGTGAGGGGTGTACTCACTTTTGTGAGATACTGTACAGGAAAAATTATTATTATAAGGACTAAAACACAGCCAAGAAGGTATTTTTTTATTAGTAAAGTCATTGATGTAGTTGTTTAGCTACAGTAGAGTGTGTCAACTGAAAAGATTTTACAGAGAATTCCTGGGAGAAACACCAATTACACTACATACATATTTTGCATCATTTGACACTGTCCATTCTGCTGAGTAGTACAATGCCTGCAGTGTTCAGAGGTCAGTATTATGTAGGACAGTGTACAGAGGTCAGTAGTACGTAGGACAGTGTACAGAGGTCAGTAGGATGTAGAGCAGTGTCCAGGGGTCAGTGGTATGAGGAACGTGTACAGAGGTCAGTAGGATGTAGGGCAGTGTACAGAGGTCAGTAGGATGTAGGGCAGTGTACAGGGGTCAGTAGTAGGTAGGGTGGTGTACAGAGGTCAGTAGTATGTAGGACAGTGTACAGAGGTCAGTAGTATGTAGGACAGTGTACAGAGGTCAGTAGGATGTAGAGCAGTGTCCAGGGGTCAGTGGTACTAGGAAAGTGTACAGAGGACAGTAGTATGTAGGGCAGTGTACAGAGGTCAGTAGGATGTAGGGCAGTGTACAGAGGTCAGTAGGATGTAGGGCAATGTACAGTGGTCGGTAGTATATACAGTAGATCAGTGTACATAATTTCCATTACAGTCTTAAAGTATAACTAAAGGCTTTTTTTTTTCTTAGTTTTGGATAAAGTGGAGATGGATTAGAACACTTGTCAGGTTTTCACTACTGTCTATTCCCTGTTAAGGAGATCCCCCCTCTCTATTTGTCCTGTTTACCATTATCGTCAAAAGTGAAAGTAAAAGAAAATTTTGGGCTATCCCCAGAAAACTAACAAGTGGGAAATCTTCCAAAGGGGACACTAGTTCTGGTGACTTGGGGGCCCCAGAGGATTTCCTTAATTTGCAGGGATTTCCCCTTCCTTCCTGTTTTGGCTATGGGACAGGAAGTTAATGTAAATCCCCCCAATGGGACGCAGATGCCAAGTAAACACTGACAGGGGTTATAACCCTCTCTTATTCCACCCAAAATGAAAAAAAAAAAAAGGGATTTTATTATAACTTACCGTAAAATCCTTTTCTCTGAGTTCACTGAGAGACGCAGCTCTTCTTAATTGACACGTGGGTTTTATGTCGTCCTATCAGATGCAAAAGCATCAGGGATAGGCTGGCCCCTCCCATGGGGGCCGTCCTCACCTGAGCCTATAAAACCCCCTGCTGGCCAATGGCATTCAGTTTGTCACAAGCAGTGCAACAAAAAAATCAGAGGGGTGGGAGCTGCGTCTGTCAGTGAACTCAGAGAAAAGGATTTTACGGTAAGTTATAATAAAGTCCCTTTTTTCCTTACGTTCACTGACAGACGCAGCTCTTCTTAATTGACACGTGGGGACGTCCCAAAGCAGTGCCAAAAAACTAGAGGGGTGGGCAAACAACAATAACAACTGTACCCAACAGAACCCTCTCAGGGAGCGCTAGACGCACTCACACCGCTGCTCGCAAAACTTTTGCGGCCAAAAGCAGCATCCGCAGATGCTGAAACATCAACTTTGTAAAACTTAGTAAACGTGTGCACCGAGGCCCAAGTGGCCGCTTTGCACACCTGAGACACCGAAGCCTGGTGCCTGAACGCCCAGGAGGTGCTGACCGACCTGGTGGAATGAGCCGTGACCGGAAAAGGGGGAACCTTGCCCCGAAGCTCATATACATGGGTCACAGTCTGTCTAATCCAACGGGAAATAGTAGCCGACGAGGCTGCCGAGCCCTTTTTGGAGCCCCCGGGTAACACAAACAATGAGTCAGACTTCCGAAAGGAAGCTGTAGCACTCAAATAAACCCGCAGGGCCCTCACCCCATCCAAAGAGTGTAACTCAAATTCCTTAGGATGTTTTGGGTGAGGACATAATGAAGGAAGGACAATATCCTCATTCAAATGAAAAGAAGAGACCACCTTTGGAAGGAAAGAAGGTGGAAGTCGCAACACCGCCTTGTCATTATGAAGAATCAAGTACGGGGACTTGCAAGACAAGGCAGCCAATTCTGACACCCGCCGCGCGGATGTGACAGCCACCAAGAAGGCAACCTTCTGCGACAAAAGGGACAAGGGAATGAGAGCACCAGATTCAAATCCCACAGCGCCAGAGGCGGCCGAAACTGGGAAGCCACATGACATACCCCCTGTACGAATGTGCGGATCAGCGAATGGGAAGCCAAAGGTCTCTGAAAAAGGACCGCTAAGGCCGAAATCTGGCCCTTGAGCGTACTCAATGCCAGGCTCTTGTCCAGTCCCTGTTGCAGAAAAGTCAGCACCCTGGACACCAAATAAGAGCGAGGGTTCCATCCCCCGCTTCGCACCATGCAATATAGGCTTTCCAGGTCCTGTGATAAATTTTTTGCGAAGTGCACTTACGTGCCTTAAGCATAGTAGGGATTACAGAGTCAGCGACTCCCCGATCCCTCAATACCTGGGCCTCAATAGCCAAGCCGTCAAAGCCAGCGAGGGTAAAGCAGGGTGCAAGATGGGACCTTGGGAGAGCAGGTCTTCGCGAAGAAGAAGCCGCCAAGGGGCGTCCGCCACCATCCGAATCAGATCGGCGTACCAAGTGCGCCGAGGCCAATCGGGAGCGACCAGGATCGTCGGAATGCCTTCCGCAGCTATCCTGCGCAGAATCCGAGGCAACAGCTTCAGGGGAGGGAAGAGGTATATTAACCGGTACCGACCCCAAGGGGCCACCAGCGCGTCCGTGGCGACCGCCAGCGGATCTCTTGTTCTGCACACGAAGGTCTCGACCTTGTG
>BLSH010448856.1:796921-814464 GCA_018402905.1 Glandirana rugosa | reverse complement strand
GTCATAAAAGAAGACACCTATCTTCTTTTCTCTTCCCAATACTTGAAATATGGTTGATGTCACGGAACTTTTTCATAAGTATGGGGAACTTTAAAAGGTGTAAACTGTATAATGTTGGTTTTTGTATTTACATAAAATACACTATCCGGTTGTGTTTCACCGTGTATTAACACTGCACCTCCCTTTTACTATTTACCAAAAGGTTTAAAAATGTTTAACACCATGGAGTGGTCCGTTTCCTGTTTTCTAAGAGTCGGTGCGCCCAACTCTCCGACGTTCTTCAAACGTATAACCCCTCCTTTGGGATCAGGTCCCAAAACCAATTTTCCTATACAAATAGGAAACTGAAAAACCAGTTTCCTCCCCAATATGCAAACTTCTTGCAGCCTCTCAACCCGCGTGGCTGAGAATCTTTTGTCCTTTGCCTGGTGAGGTACCACAATTTGTAAAAATTTGGAAAACCATTTATCATTTTCCCTCCACGTCACAATTATGTGCCACTTTGTGTTGGCCTATCACATAAAATACATTTATGTTTTTGGTTGTAATATGTCAAATGTGGAAAATTTCAAGGGGTATGAATACTTTTTCAAGGCACTGTAGTTGGTATAAAGTTCATAACCCTTCTCTTTTCTTCTATCCACAGAAGAAAATACTGCAAAGCTTCATTGCCTTCTAGTGACTTCTGCGTTCTGTGGGTGCTCACAGAGACAAATACACAGAATATAGCAAACATCCTATTAGACGGCTCTTCCTCCGGCCCACTACCTCACAATGCCTGTAGATAACATTAACACAGTAGTACTACAATTTCCTGATCCAAGATATATCCTAATGGTACCTCCACATGTAGCCCTATATTTACCCCCTCATCATACTACTGATGAGTTGTGGAGCCCCTTGCATGTTATTTAAGTGGAACTAAACCCTCCTATCCTTTACAGCCAAGAAAGCAGCCATTTTTAATCCTTGTTTGATACGCAGTTCACATGACGCTGCACATGTGATCAGTTATGACACTAGACATTTGATGGGTTTACCATTGAGCACCTAGGCAATGTGTGTCATTAACGGCATACCTTGAATGTAACTGTTTTTGGAAAGTTAAATTGATGAGATTAGTTTAGTTTAACCACTTCCAGACCACCACAGTATATATAAGTCATTACTTTGACGTTAAATAACTTTGTTATGGCAGCAGCTGGCTGCCATAACACTGGTGTTTTTGTAAACTGTGGGAGATTCGCATGAAAGTGGTCCCGGTGGCAGATTCGCCATGGGATCACTTTTATAGGCAGCGGGAGAGGTGCCCCTCCCCTCCCACCGCTTCCCCGTTTACTGGAAAGATCGGTAAAGGCAGAAACGATCCGATCCCCTGGAGCTATGGGCAGGAAGTCGAGTGAGAGCAAGATGGCCCCCCACTCGACTCTATGCCCTTGGAGGACCAAAGCGACGTCTGATGTCACTTCTGCCTAACGGCCTTAAAAGGGACATTTTTTTTTCTTTTAAGTGTAAATGTGAGGTCTGATCTTAGATCTCGCAATAAAGAAGACCTGTCATGCTTATTTATAATACAAGGGATGTTATTCCTTGTAATAGGAATAAAAGTGATCAAAAAAAAAAAATTTAAAGGGACACTGTAAAAATAAAAAGTAATATAAATAAGAAAAAAATAAATTTAAAGCGCCCCGACCCTCAGAGCTCGCACGCAGAAGCGAACGCATACATAAGTCGTGGCCACATATGTAAATGGAGTTCAAACCACATATGTGAGGCATTGCTGCAATTGTTAGAGCGAGAGCAATAATTTTAGTACTAGACCTCCTCTAACTCAAAACTGGTAACCTGTAAAACATTTTAAAGCATCGCCTATGGAGATTTTTAAGTACCATAGTTTGTTGCCATTCCACCGGCTTGCACAATTTTGAAGCATGACATGTTAGGTATCAATTTACTCGGCATAACATCATCTTTCACATTATACAAAAAAATTGGGCCAAGATTACTTTTGTGTGGGGGCTCTAAGTAATTTTCTAGCAAAAAATACTAATTTAACCCCTTCTACACTGCGCGCAGTATATTTACTGCGGCAGTGTGGACGGGTCCCGCGAATCGGGGTAAATAAACGGCGATTTGCGGAGTGGCCTCGCACACCGCACTCCGGAGGAGTGTGCCCGCGGCTCGGGCGGACCCGATGTCCGCCGGCGAGCCGCGATGAGCGGCCAGAGCACAAGAACGGGGAACCGCCGATGTAAACGCGGCGGTTCCCCATTCTGACAGCGCGGGCATGGGTGATCTACTGATCCCTGTCACTGGAATCAGTTAGATCTCTTATGCCCATAACAGCCCAGCCCCCCCCACAGTTAGAACATGCCTAGGGAACACAGTTAACCCCTAGATCTCACCCTGCAGGTTAACCCCTTCCCTGCCAGTGACATTTACACAGTATTCAGTGCATTTTTATAACACTGATCGCTGTATAAATGCCAATGGTCCCAAAAAAGTGTCAAAATGGTCCGACATGACTGCTGCAATATCGCAGTACCAATAAAAATTGCAGATTGCCGCCATTACTAGTAAAGAATAAAAAAAAATAAAACCCCCAGAAATGAATTCTCATCATCCGTAAACGCGGCAACTTTTGCGCAAACCAATCAATAAACACCAATTGCGATTTTTTTTTTTACCAAAAATGTGAGGAATAATATAAATCGGCCAAAACCGATGAAAAAAAATGTCGCTTTTTTTTTGTTTATAGCGGTGATCAGAAATGACACAGAGGCGATCAAATACCACCAAAAGAAATCTCTATTTGTGGGGAAAAAAGGACGCAAATTTCATTTGGGTACAACGTCGCACGACCGCACAATTGTCAGTTAAAGCGTCGCAGTGCTGAATCACAAAAAGTGCTCTGGTCCTAAAGGGGGAAATCCTTCCGGGGGTGAAGTGGTTAAACTTGTAAATAACAAGTGTCAGAAAAAGGCCTGGTCCTTAAGTGGGAGCAGAGACTTCAGTATATCTGTGAGAACAGGACGGAATCTCTACTTATCACCAGTGTCTCCACTCATTTGGTCTTGTGGATGACAAGTGCAGTCCAAATCAAGATACTGTGCCAATTGGACCTCATTCACACCGCCCTGTGTGAGGGCCGTGTTTACCCACACAGTGATGCACAGGTGTTCTATGCATCCCCATGCAGGTTGTTAAATTCCCTCCATGAATGAGGCATTACAACAGACTAATCCACACAGTATTGAAGTCCATATATTAAAGGCACACAGGGCATTTTTACAGCTGCTTTTACCAGCGTCAGACTTTTTTTTTTTGCAGCTTAAAAATGCCTCTCCATGTTATTCTATGGCCTCATGCACACACAGGACTTTAGGAGCTGTAATTGGCATAGGCATCTTCAAGCTGAAAAAAAAACCCCAGGGCCAGCACGTTCTGAGGATCGGCACTACAGCTGTAAAAATGTCTGACGCTGCTAAACTCGGGTTAACGCTGGATACAGCATTTTTTTTTTTTTGACATGTCAAAATCAATGGTTCCCTATGAGAGCCCATTGATTTTAATAGAAGTCACATCCAAGTTGGATCATGATGATGCGACTTGTGCTCTGAGGGCCTTGAAGGGAAACCGCTCGCCAAAATGAAAAAATAAACGGCATGGGGTCCCCTCCATTCGGTCTAGTATGGATTTTCCACACCAAAAAAAACAGCATGGGGTCCCCCCAAAATGAATACCAGACCCTTATCCAAGCATGCAGCTCGGCAGGTCAGGAAAGGAGGGGGGGGGGGGCGAGTGAGTGTCCCCCCATCCTGGACCATACCAAGCTACACGCCCTCAATATGGGGGGGGTAGATGCTTTGCGCCCCCCACAGCACCTTATCCCCATGTTTATGGGGACAAGGGCCTCTTCCCCACAACCCTGGGTGGTGGTTGTGAGGGTCTGTGGGCAGGGGGCTTATTGCAATCTGGAAGCCCCCTAGATCCCGGCCCCACATCCTTTGTGAATGAGTAAGGGGTACATCGTACCTCTACTCATTCACCCAAAAAGGTGTCAAAAATAAATTAACAGTACAGAGGTTCTTGACATAGTCCTTTATTAAAGCAGCTTCAATGTATCTTCTCCCCTCTCCGGTGATGTCTTCTCCCCTCTCCGGCTCTCCTCCTCCGGTGATGTCTTCTCCCTCCACTGTCTTCTTCTGCTGCCTCCGGTTCTTCTTCCTCTGATGTCTTCTCCCGACGCTAGCTCCCACTGTTGTGTTTGGTCTGGTGTGTGCCATTACATATATAGCCATGGGGTGTGGCCATCTGGTGATGTCATCCGGAGACCCTGCCCCCTTGACATCACCGCCCCATCATGCCCTGGGTAGTGACATCACATGGGGGCAAGGTGTCTGGATGACGACACCGGGTGGCCACGTCCCATGGCTATATAAGTAATGGCACACACCAGACCTAACAAAACAGTGGGAGCTAGCGTCGGGAGAAGACATCAGAGGAAGAAGAAACGGAGGCAGTAGAAGAACAGAGGAAGAAGACGGTGGAGGGAGAAGAACCGGGAGAAAACAACGGAGGAGGTAGAAAAGCCGGAGAGGGGAGAAGACCTCGCCGGAGGAGGGAGAAGACACGTTTGAGCTGCTTTAATAAAAGGACTGTCAAAAACCTGTTTTTATTTATTTTTGGCACCTATTTGGATAAGTGAATAGGGGTACAATGTAACCCTTAATCATTCACATAGGGTGGGGGCCAGGATCTGGGGGCCCCCTCTTTAAAGGGGGCTTCCAGGTTCCAATAAATTCCCTGTCCACAGACCTCCCTCGCCCAGGGTTGTGGGGAAGAGGCCCTTGTCCCCATCAACATTGAAACAAGGTTCTTTGGGTTGGGGGGGTGCAATGCCCCCTTAACCAAAAGCGCCCACCCCCCATGTTGAGGGTGTGTGGTGCTGCATGCTCGGCTAAGGGTTTGGTATGGTCTTGGGTGGAACCCCACGCCTTTTTTTTTCCATTTTGGCGAGGGGTTCCCCTTCAAGATCCTCAGAGCTCAAGTCGCACCACTGGATGTAACTTCTATTCAAATTAATGTACTCTCATAGGGAACCACTGATTTTGAATAGAGGCAGGGAAACGCTGCTAAAAGCTAGCATGGCTAAATTTGCATTAACGCTAATGCATAGAGCTACTAAAAGCAAGTTTTTACAGCTGCCTTTTCCTGGCATTGGTAGTGGCTTTGCAGCTCGCTTTTTCTAACGCCCTGTGTGCAGCCCATACATTATGCATTTTTTTCATTCCACCAAATCCCTCCCTGCTGTAAGGATACAATGAACAGTGATGCCAGCTATAGGTGGTGGCACTGATTGTCCGGGAAACCTGACAGGCTGGTTGTATACAAGTCCTTTATACTGGCCTACCATCCTATAAAAATCAATACATGATGACATCCATGAGCAAGAGGCCTTAGGCTGGGTTCACACTAGTGTGAATTGGATACGGATTTCCCCGCATCCAATTAGCATGACAGGAGATTGTGACCGGCTCTCAATGGAACAATGGAGCAAATTGCACAGGGGTTCTGTGCATTTTTGACTCCATTTCAGGTCCGAATTCAGGCAAAAATTCCGGCCCGATTCCTGCCTGAAATGGAGAACAGGGACGCACCAGACCCCTGCTGTCTGCCGCATCAGTCTGCAATGTTAAAGATAATATTACCTTTCAAACTATGTTTCATATTACACCCATATTTATGATGTAACATGAAACCACAGCTACCCACCCCCAAATTGGCCCCCCACATACAGAATCTAGGGGTTCTTCTCCCCACTGGCTCCTGTCAAATTTGAATTTGGCAAGGCTGTGTGTGGCTTTGCCCGCACCGCCGTGTCCTTCATTCATGGAATGAAAAAAATACTGCGGCAGAGGGACTGTAGTTCTCAATAGCGCACAAGTGTGATGACATCACCACAATTGTAGTCCATTGATATTTCCTGAGCTGGAAAACTAGTCTGCAGGAGCCAAAGCTTTGCACCCACAGTCCACTAGTAGTAGTTACAATGCTTAGCAAGCCCAAATGCAAAAATACAATATTTGCACATTATTGCAAAACGGGTGAATTTATTATTTACAAAATTCTGCTTTAAAGGGGAAGTATGGCCAAAGCTCTTTTGTCTATACTTCTCCTGTGGGTCACACGAGTGCACCTAGTTCTGGGACCCACATTCACCCAACAGCGAGATAAAGCCCATTGTCACTAGGCATTACAGAGCTGGTTCAGGCTCTGCAGGGATCCTGACAATAATGTCGAGATCTGACCAGATGCCTGATCGGCAGCTAGCTGAGCCTCTCAGTGCAGCGCTGAAAGCCTGAGCCAGCCGCTCCCACCCCCTCCACAGTCTGGTGCTCCAGTGGGTAGAGCAGAGAGCTGGTGACTGATGGTCACTGTTCTGTGCCCAGAGTGGACCTGAGAAGTGAGTGATCAGTGGTCTTTGGTCACTCAGTTCTTGCTGTAGAGCTGGCGGGGGACAGTTACCGCTCGGATCGATGCAGCAGCAATTAGGGCAGTACGAATGTTTATTTTTTTAAATATATATTTTTTTGCAGAATTTTCTTAAAGATGTGACACAAAATGTACATGTGCAACACAATTTATCAATTTACTACAGCTTAGAGGAGGACTTATTTACCTCTACATTATTATCACTGCTATGAAGTATACAGTAAAAGCTTTGCAAATAAGAACTAATTAAATTTGTCGCAAGCATCGTTACAAACAATGAAAACGTTGCTGAGTTTTCATAAATTTGGTGCAAGGCTTTTGACTACATTCACTGCCAGAGATGTGTTGCAAATGCCTTGCCGACCAACAAATATAAATAAATACATCAAGTCCACCTGGTGTGGCGAATATACTAGTCACTGCTTAAAATAGTATAGTCAACAATGCACCTCTCCTACTTGCAAGCTCCTCTGTTCCTCACTGCATAGAGATAGGGGAAAAAACAAGCAGGTTCATCACCCTTTCCAGCTTCAATCTCAATCGGCTCCAGGGTATAGTCCTCTGCAGAAGCCAAGCCTCAATCTGGAGAGCAGCAACCAAGCCTCACTCTGGAGAGCAGAAACCAAGCCTCATTCTGGAGAGCACAAGCCAAGCATCACTCTGGAAAGTGGCATTCAAGCCTCACTCTGGATAAAACCAAACCTCCTTCCTGGCTTCACTGCACACTCAATTGTAATCAATGCAGTCCTTCGCCCTCATTTTGCACATTCACCATCGCTCCCAACTGTCCCTGATTTTGAGGGACTGTCCCTCATTCAAAGGGACCTAACAGGCTTGTCTGTTTTGGAGTGTGGTCTGCTCAGCAGAGATCGATCCACTGATCCTCGCTGAGCAGGGTTGCCACATCATCCCTTTAATCCAGGACACATATGAATTACACAGGTTCTGTGGCTGATTAAGGTGGTAATTAAATTCACTTGGCGCCTTATCTGCATTAAATCAGCCTCAGAACCTGTGTAATTCAGATGTGTCCTGGATTAAAGGGATGATGTGCCAACCCTATCACTGAGCAGGCGGATGACATTGTGCAGAGACGGATCTGTCAGAGCCCCGCTCTGCTCTATGGAGATCAGATGAAAACGGACCGCCTGTCCGTTTTCATCTGATCCGATTCCAGAGGCGGATGGAAAATAGGGTTTCCATCTGTCTGGATTTCACAGACAGGATCAGATCGGAGAGCGGCGGGTGTCAGCGGACATGTCACTGCTGATATCCGTTGCTCCATAAGGCTGAATGGAGTGTCCGATCAGGTCTGCCTGAAAAACTGACAGGCGGACCTGAATGGAACGCCCATGTGAAAGGGGCCTGGAGCCCTGGTTCACACCAGTGCTCTCTGCGAGATCGCATGTGATTTGCAGCGCATTGCAGTGCAAATCACATGCGATGTCTGTGAGATACGATTTCAGCCATACAGATAGTGTGGCTGATATCACATACGGTTAAAACACACACAGGACCCTTTTTTTGGTCCGCACCAGAATCGAATTGCATGGGTGTTCATACCCATGCTATCCAATTCCTGTGCGATTGCCATGCTAGCTGAAAAGGGGGTGTCGTTAACAATGTATTGACACCTCCCTTCGGGCAGTGTGAACTGCTGTGCGAATCGGGTGCGATGCGGAAATCCGCAGTGGATTCGCAGGGTTCCCGCATCGCACCTATGTGAACCGGGGCTAACAAAGTCCCTCTGTCCCTCTTTCCTCCTCATTTGTCCCTGATTTCGGTCTGA
The DNA here is from genome assembly GCA_018402905.1 of Glandirana rugosa. NCBI lineage: Eukaryota > Metazoa > Chordata > Amphibia > Anura > Ranidae > Glandirana > Glandirana rugosa. Next base: position 806,180 of record BLSH010448856.1, on the reverse strand, counting down.
CCCAGATCGTCGTATCTAAAATGCACTATTTATTTATCAAGTGTTTCCCAGTGCTAAACCTTTCATCCAATTTCTAAATTGCTGCAATTGTAAATTCATAAAGCCAATATAAAGGAATAGTAATGGTAAGAAAGCACTTGTGGGTTTAAAGAGGTTGTAAACCTAAAAAAAACCCAAAAACCTGCAAGACAAAGGCATAATGAGCTAGTATGCATCGCATACATTTTGATTATTTTGCACAGGTGATTTGATCAGTTTCACTGCCTTAGTAATTACCACAGCTGTTTCATCTGAGGGAAATCCTGAAAACATGACCTGTTGGTGTTCCTTGAGGACTGGAGTTGAGAAACACTGTACTAGCTCATTATGAGGTACCCGCAGCTGACGTTTCCCAGAGCTTCTTCCGGGTTCGCGGGCTCTGGCGCTGTGATTGGCCAGAGCCACGATGACGTCACTCCCGTGCGCATGGCACAGGCCCTGAAGAAACGGCACCAGCAGGCCGTTTCTTCAGTGCGCATGTGGCGATGACGTTGGCAAAAGCGTGTATAGTGATTATCTCCTAACCTGTGCAAGTTTAGGAGAGATTCACAGTACCTACAGGTAAGCCTTATTATAGGTTTACCTGTAGGTACAAGTGGTGTAACAGAGTTTACAACCAATCCTTTTTGTGTATAATTCTCCTTTTAAGGGGGTGTGACAGGGGGTGTGTCTTATGCCTACATACTTTTACTAATAGGTGTCCCTCGTTCCCATCTCAGAAAGTTGGGAGGCATGCATTCACTAATCTGACATTTTACCCCCTCCTTTGCAATAATTGCATATTTTCTGCTGTTCTCATCCCTGCACTTCGTCTTTCTTACTTAGGGATATAATCATCATATGTCCCAGAAGTCTTCAGGCATCTCCAAGGGCACTGGGCACACATGCGTCGCCAATCTCAATCAGGCGTGCCACCAGTGCTGATAGCTCAAAAGACATAATGTTTCCACATTGCCTTAGTATCAGCAATGTGGAAATAATAGGGTTCCGAGGGCAAATGAGCAGTACAGGTGGTGTATGTGCCCTCAGCATTCTAGCCAGGGAATCATACAGAGAAATTCATAGAAATTCTATAGAATTCCATCTGGGCAAAACACCGAAAGTGTCAATGCTTGCACCTGATAGATGTCATTGACAATTACATGGTGCCCGCATTAAAGTCATAGTGCTTGATTGTACATCCTATAAGAGATTGGATTTAAAAAAAAAAAAGTCATAAGCCTCGTACTCACGGTTCGACGGTTGTATACAACAGGTCGTACTTACAACCGTCGCATATGTAATCGATCGTTCGTATGCGCGATTTGAACAGCCGAACATACGACGGTCGTACAAGGGGAGTTGTATGAGCAGACCAGAAAACTTGGTTTACCAACAAGCTCTCATACGACCGTTGTATCGTGTGTACAGAGCAGTTGGTACAAGTTGTATTGTGCAAAACACGCATGCTCAGAAGTCAGGAACGGCTGGATGCTAATTACATGCACCTGAACGTTCTTCTGTGGTCGTACGATCATGTAGTGCAGTCAGTATGCTAGATACAACAGCCAACATACGATTTGCGACAATCGTAAGTATGATCGTCGTCCCGTGTGTACGAGGCTATAGTGTTCACTTCCCTCCACGGCCACGCACATATCTCACTGATAGACATATAGTTGAGACCCATCAGATACATTTTACTTTGGATTGACAGTGGGCAGATTGATAGCTGCTATTCAGTCCAATAGTGGCTCTTGAATCTACCTACTGCCATGTGCTAGTAGTCAAAAGTAAAGCAGACCTGATGGGGAACTAGTCTGTCAGTTCACCATCAGGCTCTTCCCACCCAGGGACAAGTATTTTCCCAAATAAAGGTATTGACGTATTTGGGTAATGACATCACCAGTTTCTCTGACCTGAACAGCTGAGTGGGGCCAGTATAGAGCCCTGCGCAGAAAGCTGTCTCATACATGTGTAGTGCACCCCATAGAGAGCCGTTGGTAGTTTGGGCCTATTTCCTCCTCTCAGCACACACACAGCCAGGCACACAGCATTTTTGACCCTCTCTCTTTGGCTCAAAAAGTAGTCTAGGGGTTTGTTTTTGTGGTCACAGTCACTTTTGCCACACTGGGGTTTTGGATTCACTCAGCCACAGGATCATGGGTTTCCTCCCTCCGATATCCAGCGGGCTTACACAGCCTGCTGGACAACTTGTGTTCTTTCCCATAGCTTCCTTCCCGGCTCTCTCCTGACCCCTTTGTTCCTGGGATGCTTCTTGTCAGGTGCCCCCAGCTAAGCCTAGCTGGGACTTTCGATGCCTTCTGCTAGCTCTTTCCATGGCTTCTGCCCAGGAGTGCAAAGCCCCTAAGCAGGACTGTCCTCCTGGCTGGACCCTGGAATGCTGTCTTATAAGACCATGCTGCAATCTCGCCTGGTAGCTCAGGCTCAAGCTATTTATGGGCTTTTCCCTCACCTTCTGTGCACACCTCCCCAGGGATTGGTGGAAGTCCCATAAATATTCAGACTGCAGCCCCCCCCCCCCACTATGTTCTGGAAACCTCCAGAGAGTTCCAGAATACAGGGGGAAGTAGCAGAGCCACAGCCTGTGAAAACCTGAGCAGCCCTAACCAATTAACCTCTGCTCCACTGATTACCATGGAGCCAAACTGATTATATCACAGCTTTTCCTAAGCCCAGGAGGGTGCTGCACATGATGATAGCAAATGCATGGCCTGCAGTGAGTACTGGTGTACCTCCACACCCCAGCTCAGAGCTAGTCTTAATCCTAGTCCTAATCTGAAAACTAGTGGTAATTATTTAAGAATATGTCACTGCCATACAGATTCCTAATGCATTCTCTGCATTGAGATAAAAAATGCCCCACTACTTGTTCTACCCCATACCCTAAACACCTACCTGGCTCGTGTCACCGTTCCCCTCACTTCCTGGTCTTACAGGAGATTCTGAGAGCAGCAGGATCTTTCATTGCTGTCAGTCAAACCTCTGTGAAGAGGGAGTGGGAGTGTGACTTACCAGTGCTGTGCGTGTCTATAAACACAGACAGCCTTGCTCGGGAGCGCGCCTGTACAGGTACCTCCATAGCAACTTGCTTGCTAAGGAGGCACCCAGAGGAGGGAGAAGTGCATAGCATCAACAGGGGACTGACAAGCAGGAGGTAAGCGATCGATCTGTGTAATGTTGTTGCACAGAACAGATAAGTATAACATCTTTTTTATTTTAACAAAAAAAGACGGCCTTTTATATCACTTTAACAGTTTCAAAATACTAGTGATTTCTTGTTAGGAGTATTATATAACCAATAAAGCTGGGAAGGAGGCTTTGTGTTATCTACACTGAGGTTTGGCTACTTTCAGCCATTTTCAACCAGGGTGCCTTCAGGTTTCTTCAGAGGTGCTTTGGAAAAAACGCCTAAAAACTGCCCAAAAATTGTATACAAGCCAGTGGGTGGATCAAGCCTGCCATTTAGTTACATAAAGCCATATGTTCTCATTGTGCACCATTACAATCATCTAGCCACTGATGTCCTAACAACCAATGAAGTCATTGGTTCATAAGGAGCATGTAGAGCAGCCCTTCTCATCCTTTTCAATGCGGAGGAACCCTTGAAATAGTTCTCTGCTCTCGGGGAACCCCTGCTAAAAATTAGAAATCTACAACTCATGATACATTGGTGTGATGGTCAATGGGAAGAATGCTCCTTACACTTGTGGTCATTGGGAAGAATTACCTTCCTACAGATAGCTAAAAAGATCAATGGTATCTTTGGGAATTTATCTGAGAGGCAGAAATTGACCATTGCTCAAGGAACCCCTAGCAGCCTATGGAGGAACCCTAGGATTCCACGGAACCCTGGTTGAGAATCACTGATGTAGAGTGCCCTTCCTTGCCCCCCTCTGTCAACCATTGGGTCACATTAGCAGAGTGATGGAGAGAAACTAGGGAAAAAGAGAAACATTCGATTACTAGTCAGTACCGCTGTGCAAAGATGTATTTGCAGTAAAATAATAAATCACCTCTAACATTGGGTGTCCTGTGTGTGTAGATGCTGCTGCAATGTAAAATGATTAGTTTAGTTTTTTACATTTTAGAATGGGGTGCCTGGGGATTGTGCAGAATTTTACAGCGTGTCTTGTCTGGGAAAATGTTGAGAAACACTGTTCTAAAATCTAGATGGAGTTTTGGGTGCTGCTACCAAAATTGAGGCTTGGCTCCTGTTCTCTATATTTTGAATTGAAGTGATTGTAAAGGCTTTTTTTAAAAAAAAAATAACAAACACGTTATACTTACCTCCTCTGTGCAGTGGTTTTGCACAGAGCAGCCTGAATCCTCCTCTTCTTGGGTCCCTCTTCTGCTCTCCTGGCCCCTTCCTCTGGTGAGTGCCCCCTTAGCCAACAGCTTGCTACAGGGGGCACCCATGCAGTGTCAGAGCTCCATGTATCCAATGCAGACACGGAGCCCCGACCTGGCCCCGCGCCCTCTCTCCCTGATTGGCTGACAGACTTTTGACAGCTGAATCAATGATTCTCTATGGAGATAGTTCACATCTCCACTCCAAAACGCCTGAAGCCAAAACCCTGAAAACGCCTGAAGCTCAAACAAGTTCTGGAAGTATTTTTTTTCAGGCAGATTTGGGCGTTTTTCTGCTTTTTACATTGGTGACCTTTTGACCTGTACAAAATCGCAGCAAAAATCGTGCGACTTTCTGCCCGAAAACGGCATGCTCAGGTGTGAATGCAGCTTTTTAGGGTGCTGGGAAGGCTGCTGCACACAGAAGGTTTTTCATCATAATGCATTAGGGTTGCCACATCATCCCTTTAACTACTTGCCGACCGCCAACCGCAGGTTGACGGGGACAAAGTGGTGCGATATCGCAAATCGCCGTCATCTGACGGCGGCTGCGAGATTGCGCACCGCCAGAGGCGCGCCCACTGTGTTCGGGGAGGGCCAGGGAGCGGGTGCGGCGGCTTCGATTGCCGCCGGCTACCCGCGATGCCCCCCCCCCGGAGTGAAAGAACGGAGGTCCGTGTCAGTAAACACAGACCTCCGTTCTGTGAGAGGGGGAAGGGCTGTGATCACAGCCTTCCTTTACACGGAAGCTGTGATCGCTTCCCTTCCCCTGCTAGTGCAGTCCCCCCACAGTTAGAACACGCCCAGGGAACACAGTTAACCCTTAGAGCGCCCCCTGCAGGTTAACCCCTTCACTGCTAATGGCATTTACACAGTAATCAGTGCATTTTTATAGCACTGATCGCTGTATAAAGGCCAATGGTCCCAAAAAAGTGTCAAAATGGCCCGAAATGTCCGCTGAAATATCGCAGTACCGCTAAAAATCGCAGATCGCTGCCATTACTAGTAAAAAAAATAAAATAAATAAAAACCCCAGAAATTAATTGTCATCATCCGTAAACGCAACCACTTTTGCGCAAACCAATCAATAAACGCCGATTGCGATTTTTTTTATCGCAAATATGAAGAAGAATATAAATCGGCCAAAAACGGTGAAAAAAATGTTTTTTTCTATTTTTTTGGGGGATTTGTATTTTAGCAAAATGTAAGAAATTTGTTTTTTTTTGAAAAATTGTCGCTCTTCTTTTGTTTATAGCGGCGATCAGAAATGATGCAGCGATGATCAAATACCACCAAAAGAAAGCTCTGTTTGTGGGAAAAAAAGGACGCAAATTAAGTTTGGGTACAACATCGCACGACCGCGCAATTGTCAGTTAAAGCAACGCAGCGCCGAATCGCAAAAAGGGCTCTGGTCCTAAAGTAGGAAATCCTTCCGGGGCTGAAGTGGTTAATCCAGCACACATCTGAATTACCCAGGTTCTGAGGCTGATGTAATGCACATAAGGCACTAAGTGAGTTTAATTACCACCTTAATCAGCCACAGAACCTGTGTAATTCATGTGCGTCCTGGATTAAAGGGATGATGTGGCAATGCATTATGATAAAAAAAAAACAAAAAAAACTTCTGCCTTTACAACCCCTTTGACTCCTGTTTTTTATATCGAGGCCTGGCTTTTAGTCTCCAGATCGAGGCTTGGCTCTTGGTCTCCAGATCGAGGCTTGGCTACTACTCTCCAGCTCGAGGCTTGGCTACTGCTCTCCAGATCGAGGCTTGGCTACCGCCACCCACAGCGAGGCTAGGATTTTGCAGAGGAATTGACCGTGGAGCGGGCTGAGCTGGACAGGGTGATGAAGCTCGTGGTCTCCGTGTCTCTGCAGTGATGTACTGAGGAGCCGGGCACAGAGCAGGTAGTGTGCTGTCTATATGAATCCGCCCCGGGTGGGATGTGTGGTACAGTAATGGGTGTCATTCGGCCATCATAGACTGCATGGCATAGAGCCGGATGGGTGATCTGTGACATCTGTGGTGTATATTTGTTGTGTCTCTCCTCTCTCATTGTGTATGGAATGTGTCATATTGTCCCAGTATGATGTCATTGTGATCATCATTCTATGACCTCACAGATCTCTCCTCTGATCCCACATCCAGGACTGCACTGCTCTCTACTGATTCTAGTCCAATCATGTGATCAGATCTATTCCATCTCATAGACTGTGAATAATTAAAGTACAACTACAGACAAAACTTTTTTTCTCCATTTTGGATGGTTAGGCTGGTGTCACACGGGCCATCTTCCCTTTTACAGGCGCCAGCCATTGTTCTCTATGGAGTGACAGATGTCAGCGGACATGTGACTGCTGACCCCCAAAGCAGGCGGATGGGGGATCCATTCCATACCATCTGGCAAAAGTCAGCGTTGCACCGATTGGAACAGCGTCACTGCTGGCAGTAGGCTGAGATTTAATCGCTTCAATGTGAATGAGGGCTCAGGATGAGTTAGAACCCCCTGACAGTTTTTTTTTGTTTTCAACTGTGTTCTTTTGGGGGGATTTCCCTTCACTTCCGGTCCCATAGCCAAAGCTGGAAGTGAGAGGAAGTGCTGGTTCATGATAATGCGACTTGAGTCGCATAGAATCGCATGAAGAGGGAAATCACATTGCATGACAGATAGGGAGGATGAGTTTCCCTAACAGTCGCAGACTACAGTACAAACTCACAGGGTGTTATAGTCCCTCTCCAGTCTATCTAAAGTAAATGCCTTAAGGCCCCTTTCACACAGCCACAACTTGAAAGTCGTACAATTTTGATGTGATTTCAGGGAATGGCTGTGCAAGCTTGAGGTCTATGGACCTCAACTCGCATGAAAGTCAGACCAAAGTAGCGCAGGGACTACTTTGAAGTGTGGGCGGCACAGTGGTGTAGTGGTTAGCACTTTTGCCTGGCAGCAAAAGGATCGCTGGTTCGAATCCCAACCATGACATTACCTGCCTGGAGTTTGCATGTTCTCCCTGTGCCTGTGTGGGTTTCCTCCGGGTACTTCGGTTTCCTCCCACAATCCAAAGACATCCTGGTAGGTTAATTGGCTTCTGTCTAAATTGGCCCTAGTATATGTATGATTGTGAGTTAGGGACCTTAGATTGTAAGCTCCTTGAGGGTAGGGACTGATGTGAATGTACAATGTATATGTAAAGTGCTGCGTAAATTGACAGCGCTATATAAGTACCTGAAGTAAATAAATAAATAAATATAAAAAATATATATATATACACACACACACACAGGGCTGGTGCAACCTAGGCGAAACTTAGTTTTGCTGCCCCCATTGGCTCCACCCCTGACTCCACCCACTTTGCTCTGCCCATGTGACAGGAGGTGGCGCTATACAGGAAGCATCGGCTCTGCTTACTTTATCGCTGGCTCCAGTGCTGCGCCTCTAATTACACTGTGGGTCGGATAGAGCAGCTGCCTGAGACTGAGTTACATGCTGCAGTCTGCAGAGCATGCAGACGTGGAGGGGAACCAGCACCCGGGAGCCCCTAGGCAGCAGTGCGCCCTAAGCTTGGCTAGTGATAGCACCGGCCCTGTATATATATATATATTGTATATACATACAAACTGTATATTTTGCTATGTGTGCATCTATTTTGTATATGTTTTTCTTTTTTTAGAAGGAAATTGCATATTGCAGGTGTTCCTCCATAGAAAAAAATAATGAGATGTCAGAGAATGGAGGAGAAACAGAGGCTTTAGGCTTCTTGTCTGTCTTGTGCAAAGTCTTCAGCAAAGGTGCATTTGTGGTTATTTAATAAGGCATCTGAAAAAACAGGGCTAATTTACTAAGTATAGCAATCTAATAAGACATAAAAAAATAAAGTTCAGTTCTCTAAAGCACAATGCGATTAATAAAAGAAGATTGTCCATTGGTTGGGCACTTGAGGATACCTGTCCCTGCATACGCTGCATTCAGTACACAGAATACAGGGGTTGTGTTTGTCACACAGGTGTGTGGGTGGTTGGGATTTGATGTGGCACAGCTCCAAGAGCCGCACATAAATACATTTTCTGACAATGTCATGCTGAGTTACCAGTGAAAGGGTTTATGTTCTGTCAGCTCCGCTCTCTTACAAGACGTGACATACGGAGCGCGTTCTATTAGAAAATCCTAAATACAGGAGATGAAATTTCTGCTTTCACATCTACAGCACATAATAAAAATTACAGTATCTTGTTTTCAGAATCTTTTGCTCAAGAAATCCTAGAAGTCATTATTAATATATACTGTATTTTTATATAATATATACATTATATACATATATATATAGGATTTAAAGTGGTTATTAACCACTTGCTGACCGCCCGCCGCAGCGTGACGGCAGCAAGATGGCTCGTTATCGCGAAACGCTGTCACAGGACGGCAGCCGCCATAACGAGTATTGTGAGCGCTCGTGCTCAAAGCGCTATTGCTCGGTAGAACGACGGCAGTGCGACGCCGCCCGCCAGTCGTTCACCAATTATTGGTGAAATTTAGGATATATATATACATATATTACATATATAATATATTTTTATGTCATATATAATTATTACTGAAGATCCTAAAGAACTCGTTTTCTAAGACTTTTGTTCTATGACATTAAAAATAATACACGACATCTACACTTTCGTCTTTAAAGTAGAGGACATAAATCCTAAAAGATTATCTTGCGCGAGGCATACAGTGCAGAACATTCTCTCGCCTCGACTGTCTTGTATTTGGGAAAGTGACCATTGAGTCGTACTGTAACAGTCTTTTACATAAATACACGCCGAGAACCTCGACACGGTGTAGTTTAGGGTTGGTGGGTGTGTGGACACACTGTTTGTGTTGGG
>BLSH010448856.1:784090-796911 GCA_018402905.1 Glandirana rugosa | reverse complement strand
TCCGGGACAAGTATATACGTCTAACGAGACATTGTACGGTCGTGGTGCGACGGTTTTGTGTTTTATTTACCCTTATCTTGATTGATATTCTGGTAAGAATCCCGTCTTATGTAAGTTCATATTGATTCCGGGGAAAGTGTGAATACGCTGAACTCTGACGTTTCAGCGTACTGTTCAGTAAGGGGTACTAAAGGTTACTGTTGGTAAGTATATACATACTGAAGTTCCAGCACGCCTGAAAATAAAAAAAATAAATAAAGTCCATGAATATATCGCGACAGTTAAATGCGTCGTGAAATGTATATGTAACCCTTAGATTGTAAGCTCCTTGAGGGTAGGGACTGATGTGAATGTACAATGTATATGTAAAGTGCTGCGTAAATTGACAGCGCTATATAAGTACCTGAAATAAATAAAAAAAATAAAAGTCCGCACGACCTTGAAGTCATACATATATGAATGGTTGTCATTGGAAATCATGGGGAATGACTTGTCATGCGACTTTGCAGTCTCAAGTCGCATAAGTGTGAAAGGGGCCTTAGTTATACTTGAATGTATTCTGCCCTAAGAATGGTCTTATAGTTAGTTCTATTCCCATTTATTTTGTGTTTTGGCAGCGTGGTGCTGGCATGTTACAGAGCAATCTGCATATATGAACAGGGCCTTAGGGACAGTTCACACCACATGCAGTCCAGTGCCTTTTTTTCCTACATGGAAAGTAGGTTACATGGTCTCCAATGGCATAGTTCACACCACACCAGTTCCAGTTTCAGAAAAAAAAGTAGAACATGCTGCATTTCTCCTGCACTGTACTGGAAAGTGGTAAAATGCATCAAAAACACCCCAGTACAGTGGAAAAAAGGCATCTGTAAACGCATGAAAAACGCGCAAAGAATGCACATGCAGAAACGCTTACGGAACGGATCTGGAGTGCGTTTTTGTGGTGTGAACCAGTGCTTAAAGAGTAACTCCACTTTTGCTGAGGAAAAAAAATACAGTACCCCTATGTGACCAATGTACATTGCAGGAATATGTGGCAGATTCCTACCTTTTTGTGCTCTGAAGAAATAGCGGTTTGTTCCACTATGTCCTTTGCATACTGATTCTGAATAGGAGTGACTAATTCATTGTAATCAGCTGATGCTCTTTCAGTGTTTTAATGAAAATAGGTGCAGGATCTGCAATATTTAACCCTTAAGCTTCTTTACACATACAAGAGGTAACAGTTTTGGTTTGGAGGCGCTCTCTGCACCAGCTGTTTACAGAAGGCCTCCGGGTTTGCCATGTTGCATTGAGTTCTATAGAAAATTACAGCGGCTGCCGTTTGAAAAGAAAAGGTCATTTTTAATAGCAATATAGTGTTTGTAGACCTCAGACATGAAATATGAACAAAGCATATCCCTCTATAGTGTGTACTTGTCTCAATGAAGAGCACTAAGTGTCATCTCTGTCTGCTGCTTTGTTCCTCTGCTATCAGCATGAATCACTTCTGACAAGTTTTCCTAACACCAAGAGAAAAAAGGTAACAGGGGAGGGACCTCCAGCAGATTGTGAGCACCCCCCCCCCCCCATACACAGTTCACAGGAACAGAGCTGAGGTTGTCAATCAGCTGGAGGTCCCTCCCGTCACCTTTTTTATCTTGGTGTCAGGAAAACTTGTCAGAAGTGATTCAGGCTGATAGCAGAGGAACAAAGCAGCAGACAGAAATGACACTTAGACCCAGGGGCGTTGCTAGGTCTCCAAAAGATCTGGGGCTAGAGCCCATAGCAGCGAAGTAAAGAAAGTCAAATGATTGAGTGTATATATATATATATATATATATGTATAAATATAAATATTGTTACATATCTGAGTGCTGATCCCCCTTACATCAGGGTCCCCAGAGTGCCCCCCACTTACATCAGGGTCCCCAGAGATCCTCCACTTTGAATGCTTGGCAGGGAAGGAGTCGTGGCTGTGACATCACTGGTTGCTAGACACTAGGCAACTCTAGCAACCAGTGACCAGGAGTAGAGTCATGTGTAGGTGAGGGTGGCGCCAAAGCCAGCGCTACAGCGGCTAAGTCTGCTCCTGCCTCTTGCATTCCGGACTGGGACATACCTGCTAATTGTAGAACTGCACCCACCCGGTAAGAGACTCGGGGCTATGGGCCCCAGATTCGGGGCTATAGCCCCAATAGCCACCCCCTAGCAACGCCCCTGCTTAGACCCCTTTCATACCGGAACGTTTTTCAGGCGATGCGGTGCTAAAAATAGCCCCCCCCCCCAATTCTCCCCAGTGTGAAAGGCCGAGTGCTTTCACACTGGGGGCGGTGTGCTTGCAGGACGAGAAGAAAAGTCCTGCAAGCAGCATCTTTGGGGCGACACCACTCCTCCACCGCCCCCTCCATTGAAAGCAATGGATGTCACTTCCGAAGCGGCTGAACCCCGCCTCGGAAGCGCCAAGCGGCGGCGCTTTTAACCCCTTGTTAACCCCTTCCCGGGTGTTAAAAGCACCCCACTCCCAACTGCATAGCAGTGCCTTAGCGCCGCCATAATAGCGGTAAATGCGTCGCTTTACCGCTAAAACCCCAGTGTGAAAGGGGACTTAGTGCTCTGAATTGAGACAAGTTCATACGCTGGAAGGATAGGCTTTGTTCATATTTCATGTCTGAGGTTTACAATTACTTTAAGGCAGCGGTTCTCAACTCCAGTCCTCGGGACCCACCAATGTATGATGACGTATGATGTTATGGATCTGGCAGTGAAAGGGTTAAAGGATAAGTTCACTCTAAAAAAAATAACAACATAAATGCACGTATTTTTGCAAGTAAAAAAAAAAGTGCATCTATTTATTTTTTTTTTTTTCTGGAGCTTGCAGAGCATTGCGCCCACAATCAGCAGATCCTGGGTGCAGTGTCAGGCTCCTGCTGACTCTCGCTATAGCTGTCTGCCTGTACCTCTCATATGGGCAGACAGTTACTGGGGAGCAGGAAGATCAATGAACTTCAATAAAATGAGAGCACCCATCAGTGCTCTTGCAGTTCATTGAGGACTACATGCTGTCAGCTGCAGTGGAAGATGGTAGTTGTAGTTCATTCACTTATAGAACTGTTTGAATGAATTGTGACAGGTGTGGGGTAAGGATCCCCTGCCTGCTGGGGATTGGAGGGCGCGCTCTCAGCAAAGCTGGGTCTGCAAATTGGCACGCAAATATGCGGCCTCTTGGCGCCAAGGCCAACCCCCCCAAGAGATACCATCAGTGCCTAGGGGGTTAAACAAAACAAAATGCCGCATAGAATGGGCTCTCCCTAAAATGTGCAAGCATGCGTCGTGTACTACCCCATCTCCAGCAGTGACGGTTTGTGATCCTGTTTAGGGATGCTCCAATACTATTTTTTGTTAAGTACTCGCCAATTACCTATACCTATTGTCAATATACACTTATCAGGACTTTTTATATATCCAAGACATGCAGCAGAATACATTTTGGCCTAAAAACCCAGTGGACATCAAACACTTGTGCAACGTCTTGACAAGTCAGTCCACGTGTTTTCTAATGATACGCATTCATATATGTGCAACTTGAGGGCCATAGACTTCAATATTAACCCTTTTCACACGTGTGCGACTTCTCCTGTGACTTGGGACTGCAAAGTTCCATGACAAGTTGTACCCCATGATTTTCAATGAGTACCATTCATATCTGCGCGACTTCAAGTCGTACCGACTTCAAAGTAGTCCCTGAACTACTTTGGTCCGACTTTGATGCGAGTTTAGGTCTGTAGACCTCAAATTTACACAGGCATTCCCTGAAATTGCGGCCGCGAAGTTGCGGCAGTGTGAAAGGGCCTTAATCACAGTGCAATGCTGGCAAAATGCAGTACGCGTTCCAATGAACGCAGTAAAATAAATCGCGCTGCAAACCGCATCGCGCAAAGCTTGTCACCCAAAAAGGAGCAGCAGCAGCTTCTTTTGGGCGAAACAATCTTCGAACGTTGCGATTTGCTGCGATAGCACGATTTATCGCGGCAAAACCACACTGCATTTAGATGCCAGTGGAAATGATTGGCACCCGAACACACGTGCTGCTTTTTGCCAGCATTGCAGTGCAGTTCGGTATCACAGGCAGGATCGCTGTGATGCTGCTTGCAATACCAAATTGCTAGAGGTGAACGGGGCCCAAAAGCAAATGGCTAACCTTGGGATGGTTTCTCTTGCTCTGGCCAGCTACAGGAAGAGGTGGTGAAGTAGAGCTGCACAATTGTTAAAAGATTGCAAACTCAATTCAACCTCCCTCACAATCTCAACCCGACATTGCCTCGATTCTATGTGACAAGTGCAGAGCTGTCAAAAAAAAAAAAAAACGAGCAGTCTGCTAAGTTTCATAACTTTCCTCAGTCGAGCTAATTATAAACATTGTATTGTTTTGTTGTATTCGATCAAAGGAATTAACTTTGGTCTGTAAATTAAGTCAGTTTAACCACTTAAAGACCAAACCTTTTTCTGGCACTTGCTGATTTCAAGTTAAAGTGGTTGTCAACTCATGACAACCACTTTAAACTACAGGTAAGCCTACAATAAGGCTTACCTGTACGGTTTAGGAGATATCCCCTGTATCTGCATGTGCCAACGTCATCAGCACATGTGCACTGAAGAATCGGCCCCCGGGGTAGCCCAGGCTTCTGTTTCTTCTGTTGATGTGCCGTAAATGACGGCTCCCATGTGAGAGAGTGATGTCAGCGCGGCTCCGCCAATCACATTGCTGGAGCCCGGCCCGCGCTGTCATTGGACCGAGCCGTGGACCCGGAAACAGCATATTGCCAGTCACAGTGGTGTGCTAGAAAACTACTTAGAACCCCAAATGTTATACAGGCGGTCCCCTAGTTACAAACATCCGACTTACAAACGACTCCTACTTACAAACGGAGGGAGACAACAGGAAGTGAGAGGAAATCTCCCCCTAGGAAGGGAAATTCACTCCTGTAAGAGTTATTATGGGGAAAAAGGGGTCTCCACTGATGCTTTATCTCCAAGGTTTGTTTCCACAACAACCCAAAATTTTCAAAATCCAATTATCATTGGGACAGGAAGTGAGGTGAAATCTTCTGAACAGAAACTTAGACAGCAAAACAAACATTCCAGGGGTGTTACCCCTTCCCTATGCTATCCAAAATGATTAAAAATATTTTTTTTGGCTGGAGCTACACTTAAAAAATGTACCTGTTCCGACTTACAAACAAATTCAACTTAAGAACAAACCTACAGTCCCTATCTTGTTTGTAACCCGGGGACCGCCTGTATATATATTTTAGCGGAGACCCTAGAGAATAAAATGGTAATCGTTGCAATATTTTATGTCACATGGTATTTGCACAGCGGTCTTTCGAATGCAATTTTTTGGGAAAAATGACCCTTTCTTGAATTAAAAAAAAAGATGAAACAATGAGGTTAGCCCAATTTTTTGTATAATATGAAAGATGATGTTACACCGTGAGAATCGTGATCTTTATTCTAAGCAAAAAAATTGCGATTCTCATTTTGGCCAGAATCCTGCAGCTCTACGGTGAAGTGAAGGAATGGTGAGAATGTACTGCTGGTTGGGAGGGAGAATTATGAACCGTTGCTTTGCCGTGCATGGGCAAACATCAGATTCTTCAGACTAGGGAAAGGAATCTTGAAAAACAATTGCTAAATTCCTAGCAGGCCATCCAGTATAGGGTACAGGCCAGCCAGTATATGGCACAGGCCGTCCAGTATATGGTACAGACTATCCAGTATATGGTACAGACTATCCAGTATATGGTACAGGCTATCCAGTATATGGTACAGGCTATCCAGTATATGGTACAGACTATCCAGTATATGGTACAGACTATCCAGTATATGGCACTGGCCGTCCAGTATATGGCACTGGCCGTCCAGTATATGGCACTGGCCGTCCAGTATATGGCACTGGCCGTCCAGTATATGGCACTGGCCGTCCAGTATATGGCACAGGCCATGAGAAATGGGAAAGGGTGGAAGGGCCAGAATGGCCCAGCATTTCACCATAAAGGAAGGCTGACCTAGGCGTGTATGTGGAAGAACCTCTAGGTGCCTACACCTCGCACCTGCCGAGTTTTTTATTTTTGGTGACTGAGTCTAACCACACTTTTGGCAACCTTCTTATGCATTATAGAGACTATCCAGCTTTATAATCTTTAAGCTTCGGTGGCAAGCCTCTTATAAGACTAAAGTAATTAAATTGACTTGAAAAGGGATAATCCCCTACAGTACTCGCTGAGCTAAAGTCGACACTGAAAGGAGACTGGCATGGCGCTGACAAAAGCCTCCCTGGTTGGCATACTTGGCAGCAAGAGTCATTTAGGAAATAAGATGTCACTGTGCAATCTTGAGTCATGTTTATTGTCACGCCTGTGTGTCTAAAGCTGCCCTGCACAAATCTCTTCAGCCAGCCGGATGTCCTGGTTTTCAGTGGAACTGCTGCCGCTTAATTGGAGCTGTCACATGGCGAGGGACTGATTTATTCTGAGCTGCATTGTGTGCGATTTGCGAGCAGCACAGGAAGTGGGGTGGAGGAGGGGTACACAAGACATTTACATTGCTTGTGTTTATAGCAAGATCTGTTAGGATTAGCTTTTTCCTGTTCCAGGAATTGCTGTAGTTTCTTTCTCTATTGAACATCGTTAAAGTGTTACTAAACCCAGGACCCTGCATTCATTCACAATATCTAGTCCCCCACAGTACACAGAGCATGGGAATGCAATACTTTAAGTAAATATAAATTGCTAAATACCTTTTCTCATTAGCAGTATATAGCAGTCTTGTGACTTCTATCAGTGTCTGGTAAAAGCTTGTAGGAAGAGTTTTTTCATTTTCCCCTGACTGTCCTATGAGGCTGCAGGACCCCGGACCCTCTGTCTGGACAGTGCTGATTGGCCCTATGCTGATCACATGCACCCTCCCAAGAAAAACAACAACAATTCTCTAGCAATACTCACCAACTGAGCATATGCAGAGTGCCCCAAGGCTCTGTTCTATCAGGAGATGGTTTAGGGACTGTGGGAGAAGGGGAGGATCAGAGAATACAGGATCAAACAGCCTTTTTACTCAATTTCGAGGATTAACCCCTTAGGTTCAAAAGTGAGTATAGCAAGCATGCTGTTCTGCATATACAGACTGATTTTACTGTTGTGGGTTTAGTAACACTTTAAGTGTTTTTTTTTAGGGTTGCACCGATACTGAGTATGAATGCTCCAATACCCAAAACCAATACCTTTGCAGTACGATTTGAGCCCATACAAAATGAATGTGCCCAATTTGCACTGCAAATAACCACATGCAATTTGAGCAGGAATGCGCTTCAATACCTGCCCGAATCTCATGCAGTTTCCCCCATCACTCCTTTGTGAACCCAGGCTTGCCATAGTGACTTCAGCCTGGGTTCTCACAGCAGCGGTGCGGGAAACGATATTGGCGAGTACTTGACCGAAAACCAGGGTGGACCCGATTTTAAATCATAATTTTCAAAAAGCAACTGTCATCTCTGTCCCGCAGAAGCTCCCTAACGGGACGGCTGGTGATGTGGCAGTGACACAACAAGGTGAGGGACGTGGCAGCAGCAGCCATGATGGATCTGAAATGACAGGTGCTCTTTAAATGTAAGGACTTATTCTTGCTGGTAGTTAGACTCTAGAAGGCTTCCCATTTCCACAAAATGAACGTTTCATATTTAGTATAATAAGCTGTCAGGTTAGTAAAACTGCGATATCAGAACCGATTCATCATACAGTTTGTAGTGTACATAGATTTGCAAAACAATGGGATAAAGGAATATTAAAAAAAACAAATTTACACATCAGTTTTGGCCAATATATATTCTTCTACATATTTTTGATTAAAAAAATTACAAAAAGTGTTTGATTGGTTTGCGCAAAAGTTGCAGCATTTACAAACCATGATAATTCACTTATGACGTTTTTAATTTTTTTTTTTTTTTTTTTTTTTACTGGTAATGGCGGTGATCTGCGATTTTTATCGGGACTGCGATATTGTGGCAGACAGATCAGACATTTTTGACACTTTTTTGGCACCATTGATATTTATACAGCGATCAGATCTAAAAATAGCCACTGATTACTGTATAAATGTCACTGGCAGGGAAGGGGTTAACCTGAAGGGGGCGATCAAGGGGTTAAGTGTGTTCCTTAGGCGTGTTCTAACTGTTGAGGGGACTGGGGTGGCAGGGGCATGAGAGATCTAACTGATCAGGGATCAGTAGATCACTGTCATGCCGCCTGACAGAGTGGGGAACCGCCGTGTTTACATCGTTCCCATTCTTCCCCTCTAAAAGTGAGCGTGGGTCGCTGGCAGACATCGAGTGCGCCTGACCCGCGGACACACTCAGGCATAATGCGGCAGGCACAAGAGCGTGCCGCTCCCAACTGCGGTTGCGTGGATCGCCGTTTATAGATGGCGATCTGCGTAGCAGAGCCATCTTGCCGCAGTAAGGCTACTTTCACACTGAGGCGTTTGAAAAACGTGTGCAAAGCATCAAGCATTATTACCGTGTTTTTCCAGCGTCAGCGCTATAATTAGCGCTAAGGCCCAGGAGCTTTTCAAGCGCTTTTGAATCTCTAGCATTAAATAAATAGCACGACCCCCTACATTACATCCTGTTTACTTCCTGGTATTTTGACCTTTCCACAACCTCTGGGCGCTTTTAAAGCGCTTTACATTCATTTCAATGTATATGGGCATTTTTAATGCGCTATTTTTAGCGCTCATAATAAGCACAAAAAATCATGCTTGCAGGACTTTTTTAAACGCAGCGCCAACGTGACACCCCAGTGTGAATAGGTACATTGGAATTAATGGGCAGCATTTTGGAAGTGCTATTTTTAGCACACAAACGCTAGGAAAGCGCCTCAGTGTGAAAGGGGCCTAAATGTACAAGAGACGGTCGGCAAGTGGTTAATCTTCTTTTTTAATGCTCATCAACATTTGGGCAAAACTTTTTTTACTCACTGTTTCAGCTTTGTTGCCATGGGGTCCCTTGTAATCTGCCACTTCCTGTTCCGCAGCGATGTGCGTCATTTGCAGCGGCACCTGTGCTCCTGGGAGATGTGTGTCATCGTTTCCCAGGAGTCAGTGCGCAGTACTGCTAAAATCGCGTTATTTCAAAACAGGAAATTACATGATTAAAGGCGGATCTAAGCACCTTATCCCAGAAGACAGTGCTAGTGGGCTTCACATGCCCACAGTGAAGATGGAAACGCTCCTGCAAATCAAACATAGGGTAAGTAAATTAAAAAAACAAAAAACAAGGAATGGGAATGGAATTTATTGATACATGCACATAATGTAAATCATGTATAAAAGCCTAGGGGATGCAAAAAATAAATAAATACGTGCTCGGAACTCCACTTTAATATAATGTAAAGAATATAAATCAGTGGTTATTAAATATATTTAAAATAAAACTCTGTCTAAAAGATATAAAATCTATTTGGGTGCAATGCTGGCTAATTGTCAGCAAGCACTGAAAATGGCTTGGTAATGAAGGGGTAATACAGGCCGGTACTTAAGTGGTTAAAGCGACTGTAGGAAGCTACATATGGTGTTTAGTATTCCGATTCCAATCTGCAATGGCAGCTGCAAGGACGCAGCCAAGGGATGAGATGGCTGGAGGGAACACAACGGCATTAATACATCATGTGATTAATAATAGTCCCTGCTTTACTTCTATATCCAAGGACATGCAAGGTCTGCCACAGCAAACCGTTTACTGCCTAGAAATCCAGCAGAACTCTGATTATGGGGCATCCTGGTCCCATGGCAGGGAATTTTGCCTGACAAATTTTACAAAAATCAGTTTTATTTATTCTTTTAAGGTTATTATTTTGAAGAAATGATGTAATCAGAATGTTTTGTGGTCTTGCTTATATTTTCTTTGTGCAGGACTAAAAAAATAAAATGTAAAAACCATTTTTTTGGGAAAGATGATATTTGCATATTTCATATATTATTTCCAGTAGATGGCTAGGCTGCTGATCATTACCTTATTGCTGAAAAAGGCCTGGAACTCAAATGACTTGCAGAGCTGCTCCCATTCATTCCATACAACTCTCTACAAAGCTTAAAGCAGAACTCCGTAGAGGTGCATTTCTAGGGGACATTGCTGGAGCATAGTAGAATATTGCAACAACCCCTACATTTTATTAGACAGCTGGGCAATTCGTGTTTTTTTTATGAAACTGTAGACTCTATAAATTAAAGCGATACCAAGTGAAAAAAATAGCGTCTGCTCTCCTTTCCTTGGAAAACCCATAATGTTTTGTGACTCCAGCACCATGGGTGGTCCTGTGTTAATGTTTACTTGTAAAATTAAAATTTTATATAAATAGTAAAAAAATAAAATTTAAGTTTAAACTAAGCCCTGGTTCACACCTTGTCATGAAATTGGACAGTTCAAAGTCGCAAGGCACCCCATTTGCGGCAATGGAACGACTCAAGTCACAGCGACTTTGAAAAAGGTTCCTGCGTTGTTTCTGTGCAACTTGCATTGACATCTGTTAACCAGCCCCGGAAGGTTTTACCCTCTAAGCCTAAGTTCACACCTATGCGGATGCGTTTTCTGCATTTTTTTTTTTACCGTGATTTTACCACGTTTTTTCCCCGCGATTTGAGTTTTTATTTTTTGGGGGAAATTTTTTTTTGCTGGGCAGATTTAAAAATGCAAAATCGTGGTAAAACTCATCACAAAAACACCACTTGCATTTCTGGTGCCGCTCCATTGAAGTCTATGGCATGCAAAACGCAAACTGCAGTGAGAAAGTCCCAGACCCTTTTCAAAAAACGCAACTCCGCAAAACGCGGAGTTCACAAAACAGATGTGAACTACATCCATAGGAAACCATGGACTGTAGTGCGTTAATGCAAACTGCAAAACGCGGTAAAAAACACATAGGTGTGAACCTAGACTTAATGACCACGGCATTTTTTGCGAAACAGCACTGCGTTACATTAACTGACAATTGCACGGTTGTGCAACGTTGTACCGAAATTAGATTGATGTCGCTTTCTTTTGGTGGTGTTTGATCACCTCTGTGGATTTTATTTTTTGCGCTATAAACTAAAAAAGACCGACAATTTAAAAAAAAAATAAAACCAATATTTTTACTTTCTGCTATAAAACGCATCCAATTAAAAAAAAATGTAAAAAAAATCGAATTTCTTCATCAATTTAGGCCAAAATGTATTCTGCTACATGTAAGCATATATTGATTGGTTTGCGCAAAAGTTATAGCGTCTACAAACTAGGGGATAGACTTATGGCATTTTTATTTATTTTATTTTTTACTGGTAATGGCGGTGATCAGTGATCTTTAGTGGGACTGCGACATTGTGGCAGTCAGATTGGACACCTGACACTTTTTTGGGAACCAGTTACATTACTACAGTAATCAGTGCTAAAAATATGCACTGTCACTGTAGTAACTGGCAGGGCAGGGGTTAACACCAAAGGGGATGAAAGGGTTAAAGCGGTTGTATACCCTTTTACTGATTTTTACCTACAGGTAAGCCTATAATAAGGCTTACTTGAAGGTAAAATGAATATATCCTAAACCTGTATTGTTTAGGAGGTATTCGCTCTTCATGTAGCTTCTGATAATCTGGCACATGTGCCGCGATGTTCCGACAAAAGTCCGGCGCATAGCGCCGCACCTTGCTGGAAAGACGAGCCCCGTGCGTACCCGGAAGGATCCCCCGATGGAAAGATATCGGCTCCCTCTGCGGGGGGGGGGCCGAGCAGACCCGTCGGAGCATCGTTCTAAGGTAAGTATTTCATAATGAGCTAGTATGTGGTGCATACTAGCTCATTATGCCTTTGCCTTACAGGTTTTTTTTTTCCAAGTATACAACTGCTTTAAGTGTGTCCCTAGGGAGTGCTTTCTAGCTGTGTAAGGTGGTGGACTCACTGGGTGAACAGAGATCCGTGTTCCCGATTAGCAGGAACACAAGATCACTGTGTTCATTCCTGTTAGAACGGCGGTCTGCCTTGTTTACATCGGCAGACCGCTTTTCTATCTCTCTGGGGAGCAATCGCTGGTGGCCGCAATGTCCGCCGGACCTGCTGATTGGCTCGCCCTCTGGCCAGTCGGCGTGCGCGCCCCCACTGGCTATTGCAGGAGATGACATACGTGTACGTCGCTTCGAGCAATAGAGCTGACCTGCCGCAGTATATGTACTGTGGCCGGTCGGCAAGTGGTTAAATGAAGTCACACAGATTTCAGCAAGCCCTACATTAAATCGCACTGATAGTCGGCTTTGAAGTTGTGTGCAAACTTGAAGAGAAAACAGGTGGACGGCCGCACTCCAATCAAAAATAGATAAAATCCAGGTAACAACAGACAGGCAAGCCGGAAAATGGCTAACGTGTTTCACGCCTCTTACTGGCGCTTAATCATAGCTGTGAAGTTGCGCGCATTCAAAGCTGCACTGCTGTGATCCAGGGCTTAAAGAGGAACTCCAGGTATGGATATTTTTGCATAGTGCCATTGGTTCAGCTTGGACCAGTGTAACTATGTACAGTTTAACCACTTCATCCCCGAAAGGATTTCCCACATTGGGACCAGAGCACTTTTTGCGATTCGGCGCTGCGTCGCTTTAACTGACAATTGCGCGGTCGTGCGACGTTGTACCCAAACAAAATTTGCGTTCTTTTTTCCCCACAAATAGAGCTTTCTTTTCATGGTATTTGATCACATCTGTGTCATTTCTGATAGCCGCTGTAAACAAAAAAAGAGTGACAATTTTGCAAAAAAAAAAAAAAAAAA
>BLSH010448856.1:766745-776756 GCA_018402905.1 Glandirana rugosa | reverse complement strand
GATATATATATATATATATATATATATATATATATATATATATATATATAGCCAGTATTCATACAAGGACTTGTTTGAATTAAGAGACTTTCATTATTTTTTATTACTGTTTGAATTTTATTTTGCACAGTTTAATTTAGTTATTGTTTGTTTTTTGTACTATTGCTTTATCGCACAATGTTTAATATAATGCATAATTTGCGCAATTTTATACATTTTTTTTCAGTTTCACAGATTAAATCAGTTCAGGATTGATTTAATTATTCACCGTAGGATTTAAAGGGGCAGCACACTTTATTTTTTTTCTAATTATTTACCTGTCCCTTGTGTGGACATCCAAAGACCATGATAGTTCTGCTGAATCATCACCTGCAGGTTTTTAGGTTGGTGACAGGGTCTCTTTTCAAGTGCCATTGTGAATATCTACCCAAGATCCCTGCCCTGCGTGAGCTGACCATGAACACAAACATTTGGCTCAGCTGAATGCTCATGTTTGCCTTTGGAAGGGCTATGGATTGTTAGTAAAAGGTGTATTGGCATACCAACCTGCTTTGCTAAGCTGTATGCTGTTTATTGCTATGAGTACTAGTATGAATTCTGAATATTGGAAACAACCTTCTGTCCCTTTAAACTGAGGAATGTTTATATGATCTATGCAGCTTAATGAATAGTGAAATATGTAATGTTTAAACAGACATTAACGTTTCTCTTATCTCTAATGGCATCCTTTATTGCTGATGTCTGACAGATAAGAAATACTGTGCTGTTTATGATTGGGTACAATAGGCGCAGATACTGTGTACAGCACAATGGACAAACATGGATAAGGCGAATTCCCCCTATGTGTGCTGAGCGGCATGTTACTGGACTGTCAGACTCCGGTCACCACTAGGGGGCACCCAAAACAATTGTTGAAAAAATTGTAAATAATAATAATGTAATACAGTTTAGTGCACCTTACCAATCATTGCCAAGCTAGAATTTAATTATTTCCCAATGGGATTAATAAAATAATCAGAATCTAAATTAGATGTGATGGCTGCATTAGTTTTCTGTTTTACTTTTTTTTTTTTTTTTCCCCCATCTGTCTCCATCTCGTGATCTGGCCAGTAACACACCTCCTGTATTGGAGTGGATGAAGAAGCACAGGGGCACCTTTGGACAGTAGTAGGGTTGTCCCGATACCACTCTTTATTAGAGCTACACAATTCTGGCCAAAATGAGAATCACAATTTTTTTGCTTAGAATAAAGATCACGATTCTCACAGCGTAACATCTTACATATACAAAAAAATTAGGCCAACAGCACAGTTTAGTTTCTTTTTTTGACAGTGTAATTTTTCCAAAAAAATTGCGCTTGAAAGAACGCTGCGCAAATACAGTGTGACATAAAATATTGCAACAACCGCCATCTTATCCTCTAGGGTCTCTGCTTAAAAAAAAAAAAAATATATATATATATAATGTTTGGGGGTTCTAAGTAATTTTCTAGCAGAGAATACTGGATTTTTACTTGTAAGCAACAAATGTCAGATAAGAGTTAGTCTTTAAAGCGGTTGTCTACCCATTTTGTTTACTTTTACCTACCGGTAAGCCTGTAATAAGGCTTACCTGTCGGTAAAATGAATATCTTCTAAACCTGTACGGTTTAGAAGATATTCCCTCTAATCCGCTGCGGCGTTACAGTGCATGCGCCATGTATGTCCCGGCAATAGTTCCAGACCTTGCCGGAAAGACGGGTCCCGCGGCTCCGGCCAGTCACAGCGCCGGAGCTGCGTACCCCGAAGCAAGATCCAAGGGAAGATGTCCGCTCCCTCAGAGGGGACCGAGCAGCTCGGTCGGATCTTCGTTTCAAGGTGAGTATTTCACAATGAGCTAGTATGCAGTGCATACTAGCTCATTATGTTATTGTCTTGCAGGTTTTTATTTTTTGTCCGGGTAGACAGCCGCTTTAAGGCCTCATACACACGGACGTTTTTTGACGCCGGCGTTTTCTGGCGTTTTTTGCAGTTCTCCATGTTAGTCAATGGCCCCATAAAAACGCAGACGTTTTTGAGCTGTAGAGGGCGTCGCCATTAGTGAGCTGAAAGTAGAACCCACGGCCAGCGCGTTCTGAGGCTGTAACGTTTTGCCATTTTTTGACGCCACAAAACGCTCACTAACGCTGTACAGCATTTTTTGACGCTGACGTTTTTAGGTTGAAAAATAGCAGAGGGATGAATTTTTTTTTTAAAAACGCCTATTGACACCGACGCTCATTAATGCCGATGCATAACGCCAAAAAACGCCGATTTTTTTTTTTTTTTTTTTCCTTGACGTTGGGCCCGACGTTTCGTTTATTTTTTAAGAAACGTCCGTGTGTATGAGGCCTAAATGGTTACACTAAACTCTTCTATACACAGTTCAACCCTTTGATCATTGATACATTGTATATCTTTGCTTCTTTTATCAACTGTGATTTCAGACTTGGCAGTCTGCCCAGATAGGAGAGACTCAAGTCGCTCCGACTTAGAAAAAGATTCCTGGGGAGACTTCAGGCGAATTGCATTGACTTCTGTTACAGTCAAGTCGCGCTGAGTCGTCCTGCAAGTTGGACTCCATTAACTGCATTGAAAATCGCAGTAATGCCTGGTGGAGATCGCAGGGGGGGGTGAATCGAGATCGCGATTTTAATACGATTAATCGTGCAGCTCTACTCTTTAAGACCGAGTACAAGTACGATACCGATTGCCAATACTTTTTTTTAATGTCCTGTGACAGTGGCGCTAATATGCAGCACTGATGGGCATTAATAGGTGTCACTGATGAGGTGTGGACTGTGTCAGTAGTTTTTAATTTTTTTTTTTTTCCCACAATTTTATTTTTTACAATTTTTTTTTTTTTTTTTTTTACATTTTTATATATATAATTTTTTTTTTTTTTTTTTTTTTCTGGGAGGGGGAGTGGATGGTGTCATTGATTGTTTTATTATTTTTACATTTTTTTCTTTTAAATATTTATTAGAAAGTATCTTTTTTATCAACCCTGTTAAGGGGGTTTTGGTGATATATCAGGGGTCTAAACAGGCCCCCAACATCTCCACTTTGAGACAGGGAAAGGGACTAAGGACACAGATTCTCCAGTCCCTTTCTCAGCAGCCTCAGCTGCACTGAAGATGAATGGACAGGAGACAGAGGCTCCTCTCCATTCATAAATGAAGACATCGTAAATCCAGTTTACGATGCTCAGTCATGAATGGACAGAATCACTGACACGGTAAATGATAGACCGGCTCCTTCCTCTGCTCTCCATCCTGAACGATCCCCGGACAGGTGGAGAGCCGGGAGGGCATAACATAGAGGTGAGGATACAGGGGCACTCAGGGACGATCGGTGCGGCGGTGGGGGCAATTACAATCCCCGATCTCCCTGTGCGGTTTTCAATAAAGCAGCTGAAAGCTGCAGGAAGGAGAGGAGAAACGGCTGAGATCGGTGATTGTAACTCCCCCAAATGCTCGGTATCGGGACAACCCTAGACAGTAGCGTTGTTAGTCAGTGAGGGGGTATATTAGATGTACAAGCAGATTTAGATACACTAGCAAATTGAAGCCAAACTAACACTTTAAAAGCAGTTATAGCTATGTTTATTTTTACTTTTGGGATAAAGGTTTTACGTAAATGACTATACCTGATCATTGCTGGCACCCCTGCCAGTGTTGAAAGGTTTGTCTCATCCCTGTAACTGATACATCTGCAGGACAGCTTGTTCTATTGAAAAACAACTGACTTACTAGCCAGATCACCAGATGAAAATAGAAGAAAAAGAAAACTAATACATCCATCACATCTCAGACTTGTTAAGCTGCAATATAATAATTGTTTGCTTTTGGGTTTAATGATGCTTTAAAGCCCCTAGAACACGTATGTCAAACACAAGGCCAGCGGGCTAAATGCGGCCCTCCAGGCCTTGTCATGTGGCCCTCGCATCCAGTTTTGCATCCGGAATGTGGCAGAACTCCATTCTGCCACCTCCAACTTTCACCCTTCGCTTCCACTCCCTGCAAGGTGAGGCAATGCCTCCTTAAGAGGGAGGTACTAGAGCCAGCCAAGGTAGTAGAGAGATGCAAGGAAGCTTCGGGGTTGGTGTTGCACACTGTGCATAGCGCACCCCTAAACTCTGCATTCTGTACACAGCACACCCCTGAATGTTGTATGTAATGCACTCCTGAACCCTGCACTCTGTATACAGCACACTTCTGAACTTTGTATGTAATGCACTCCTGAACCCTGCACTCTGTATATAGCACACTACACTCTGTACATAGCATAATTCTCAGTTCTGCACTCTGTACATAACGTACTCTTGAACCCAGCATTTTAGGGCAACCATACTGCTAATACGGCCCTTGATGAAATGGAGTTTGACACCCCTGCCTTAGAACATAACATTTTCTGAATGCAGAGGCCCTATAGGTTTTTATGTTGCAGAATAGTTGCAAAACTGTTTATCAAATCTATAATATTTTAATTTTATTTATTTTTTTCTTGTACAAAATAAAAGACGAGGATGTGTCGAGTAAAGAGATACCAGATATGTCAAGTTGCACTGCAGCTGTGAGCTCAGTTTAGCAATTCAGACGTTCGATGTACTTGCTGATGAGCTAAATGCTAAAGAGTTTAATGATGGCAACAAAGAAGTTCTCTGTTAAGATAATGATATAGGCTTGTTGATAGATTTTTTTTTTTTAATTAGGAATACTGACTTGTTGAGGGAAGAAGAAGTCTATGAAAAATGTTTATTCTCATGGGTAAACTCATTTTGTCTAGGAGTGCAAGGAAAAGCTATACTTACCTGATCCTCTGGAAAACTGCGCTCCCCCACATCCAGAGCTGGACTGTTCCTGCTGTCAGGAACAGTCCATTCGCAAGTCTGCTATTGTGCGGGGGGACAAGAGTGGTGGGAACCGGTCGGAGGATCAGCAGATTAAAGTGTTACTAAACCCAGGACCCTGCATTCACTATATCTGGTAGCACACAGTACACAGAACATGGAAATGCAATCATGTTAGAAAATATAAACTGCTAAATACCTTTTCTCATCAGCAGTATATAGCAGTCTTTTGATTTCTATCAGTGTCTGGTTAAAGCTTGTAGGAGGACTTTTCATTCTGCTCTGACTATCTTATGAGGCTGCAGGACCCCTGACCCTCTGTCTGGACAATGCTGATTGGCCCTGTGCTGATCACATGCACACTCCTAAGAAAAAAAACTTTCTAGCTATACACACAAATCTGAGCATATGCAGCCTGTCCCCTGGTTCTGAGTCAGTGGAAGAAGGGGAGGATCAAAGAGACAGTATCACACAGCCTTTATATACAATGCAGAGGATTAACCCCTTAGGTTCCACAGTGATTATAACAAGCATGCTTTACTGCATATACAGACTGATTTTACTGTTGTGGGTTTAATAACCCTTAACCACTTCCGGACTACTTGCTTTCATTATACGGCGGTACTTAGCCATTGACTACAGATGGCTACCATAACCCCAGTATCATTTTAAACAGCGGGAGGTCTGTTTTCAGATAAAAGTGGTCTCTGTGGCAGATTCACTGCAAGATCACTTTTATCGAGGCGGGAGAGGGTGCCCTCCCCCCCGCCACTTTCTCGGCGTCTCTGCCCCTTACCGGACCCGCCGGTAATGGCGGAGATGATTGGGCCCCCACTCGGCTTCATAGCATTGAAGGGCGGAAGCAATGTCAAACGTCACTTCCGCCCAATGCTCTTAAAGGAGAATTTTTTTTTTCTTCAAATGACATTCCATTTTTTTTATTTTTTTTTATTACATTTTAGTGTAAATATGAGATCCGGGGGTCTTTTTGACCCCAGATCTCATATTTAAAAGGTCCTGTCATGCTTTCTTTCTATTACAAGGAATGTTTACATTCCTTGTAATAGGAAAAAAGTGACCCAATTTTTTTTTTAATGGACGGTGTAAAAATGAAAAGTAAAATAAGAAGAAAAAAAAAAATTTAAAGTGCCCCGTCCCGCCAGAGCTTGCGCGCAGAAGCGAACGCATACGGAAGTCGTGCCCGCATATGAAAACGGTGTTCAAACCACACGTGAGGTATCGCCACGATTGTTAGAGCGAGAGCAATAATTCTAGAACTAGACCACCTCTGTAACTGAAAAATGGTAACCTGTAGAAATTTTTAAACGTCGACAATGGAGATTTTTAAGTGCCAATGTTTGCCGCCATTTCACGAGCGGGCGCAATTTTGAAGCATGGCATGTTGGGTATCAATTTACTTGGCGTTATTATCTTTCACAATATAGGAAAAAATTGGGCTTAATTTAATGTTGTCGTGTTTTTTTAATTCAAAAAAGTGTTTTTTTTAAAAACGCGCTTTTAAGACCGGTGTGCAAATACGGTATGACATAAAGTATTGCGACCGCCATTTTGTTCTCTAGGGTGTTAGAAAAAAAATATATATAATGTTTGGGGGTGCTAAGTAATTTAATTTTATAGCAAAAAAACCTGATCTTAACTTGTAAACACCGAATCTCAAAAAGAGGCTCTGTCGTTAAGTGGTTAAGTTAGGTATATCTCCTCTCCGCAATCCCCTAGATAGAATGTGAAGGTAACCACTACATGGGAAAATAGATCTTTTTCCCGGAGTTCTTTTTTAACAACATGCTGTAAATAGTAAACTCTATAACAATGTTGTATATATGTTCTGCACCTCTTTATAGAGCACAGAAAGTTTGCAATCTCTGCTCTGAGCAGAGACCTATGTTGTAAAACAGTAATAATGTTTTGTAATAAACTGTGCAGTGTGTCTATACATACAATGTGAAATGTACCTTAAGGCCTCATACACAATAAAATAACAAAAATAAGCAAAACGTCGGGCCTGACGTCAGGGAAAAATCGGCGTCAAAAACGCGATTTTGTCTGCCTTTTGCACCGGTTTTAGTGAGCGTCGGTGTCAATAGGCGTTTTATTTGAAAAAGCATTCCTCTGCTATTTTTTAACCTGAAAACGCAGGCGTCAAAAATGCTGGCTAATGCCGGTACGGCGTTAATGCGCATCAGTGAGCATTTTGCCGGCTTGGCGTCAAAAACCCCAAACTGTTACAGCCTCGGAGCACACAGGCTGTGGGTTCTACTTTCAGCTCACTAACGCCGACGCCATCTACAGCTTGTTTTTATGGGTCCATTGAATAACATGGAGATCTGCAAAAAATTGCTAAAAAACGCCCGTGCGTATAAGGCCTCAAAGCAAAGTCACTGATTTCTTTTTTTAACAAGCACTGCGAAAAGAATTGATATTTACCTGCTCAGCCACCCATTCCACCGATCTCCGCTAAGGTGGTTGGAAAATCTTCTATAAGTGACCCATTTCTGGGTGTGCTGATTTCATGGTCCCCTGCTGTGCTCTGCGGGTTCATCTTCCGACCCCTATGTCACTGCTATGGGCGTGTAATAATGTAGCAGTTGGGGGGGGGGGGGGTAGAACCACGGGGGGGCAAGCTTTTCACACTCCTGGAAGTGTCAGATGCTGAAAATTGTTCAGCCACCACGACCGGCGTTGGCACACAACTATCATTTTCACAGGGATGTTGGCGATTAAAATCCCCATATTTTACTCCATACATGTTTTCTGTAGCGCAAATCATGCCACTTGTAGGCCATTCACAGGATTAAAGTACTATTCATAATCGCTGCAATGATAAGAAATCTGAGTCTTTTATGACCCTTTTTATATGAAACTGGCACCAGATGGGCAATAACCTTATAGATTATAAACTGAGCTTTTCCTAGGAATCATAAATTGATCCACATCTGTGTGACATTTAATACTGGAGAACATTTGCTTTGCATTTTCAGGCAGACACAAGTATTTGTATGTTCATCCAAAAATGTCCACATCTCTTATGCTGTGTAATGTGGTAATGATTATGTGATGGGCAAATGCCAAATGTTTTGTGGCCCAAAGCAGAGATGACTTTCTGAAAACATTTTACACAGCAAATAATGTTTCTACTGGTTCAATTTTAGCTGTTTATTTTCTATGTTGGAAATTCTGAATTTATTTGAATGGCAGCTAAACTGACTTGGTCAGTGAATGGCCATATCCAGCCACTGAGTAGGCTTTATAAACACAGCAGATCTGTGGATGAGTGCCCATGAAAACCATTACATTTTGTCGGATATAGGAACATGTGTTGGAAGACTACTCACAGGCTGGGTTCACACTGCAGTGATGCGGGAACTCTGCGAATCCACTGCGGGTTCCCGAATCGCTAGCCTCCCGGCAGCAGTTCACACTGCTATATGCGAACTGAAGGGAGGTGTCAATACATTGTTAACAACACCCCCTTTTCAGTTCGCATATCGCAGCGAGAACTACAAACTTGCACAGGAATCGGATTGCATGGTTATGATCCGATTCTGACCCTGCGATAAAAAAGGGTGCCTGTGCGAGTTTGATCCGAATGCAATGCGAATTCAGCCATTCAATCTCTATGGCTTTATTTGCATAGCACAGAGATCGCATGTGACTCGCACTGCTGTGCGGTGCAAATAATATGCGATCTCTAAGATCAGAGCAGTGTGAACCGAGCCTTAGTGGTTCCATTGTACTGAATGGAGCGCAGCTTGTCAGGCTGATCAGTCACCTGACCAGTCGCCCCAGTGTGAACTTACACTTAGGGCTCATGCACACTGAAGCTCAAAGGAGCAGCTCCTACAGGCTTTTGAGCTCTTATTTTCTCTGCCTGGAAACCAATGTGTCCATGCACACTATGGCTTTTTTAGGCGTTTTCAGGCATATGCTCCTACAGGCAAAAAAAAAAAAAAAAAAGCTACCAAACTTATGGTTTGGTTATACAGTGCTTAAGAAAATACTATGTAGGAGGGTCTGTGAAAAAAAACAAAAAACGCTTATGTTCAAAATAGCTTGAATAAGCTCGAAGAAGCTCAATGAAAATGTGCAAAAGAGCCCAAAAAAGCACAAGCTTCTTTAAAGTGCAATTCCACCCAAGTAAAAGTCAGCAGCTACAAAAAGTGTAGCTGCTGACTTTTAACAATCAGACACTCACTTGTCCCAGGCTCCAGCGATGCGGTCACCCGAGGGCTCGCTCCTCTCCGCCTCCCCTCGGCAGCGCCGGCATCACAAGTGTGGGCACGTTGCTTTGGCTTCAAAGCCGGGCGCGCACTGCGCATGCGCGAGTTACGCTGGGCCTTGTGACTGGCCAGCGTATCTTCTGGGACCTCTGACATATCCCAGAAGGTCGCCAAGATTGAGGGAGGGGGGTTGTGAACTTCCTTCCAGAGCCGCGGCACTAGGAGAGGAAGTGGACCTGGAACCCTGTGAAAACAGGGTCCCTGGTCCCCCCCCTCCAAAAAAAATGACATGCATGTTGGGGGGGTCACCTTCCCTTAAAGCGGAAGTATACCTATCGATTTGATAGTGTCAAAGAAGAGTTAATATTCCCGGCATGCCGGAAATGCTAGCTGTCTCCTTGGTTGTGCTGTCAACCAAACTATCAAACCATCCAATGGGTGGTGTCATAATGGATCACATGTGCAGCATCATGGCAGATGCAGATTAACCACTTGCCGACCGTGTAACGTGGATACACGTCGGCAAGTGGCACTCATTGTTGTGGGAGGACGTTATAACACGTCCTCCCACAATCGCGCTCCCGCGCGCCCCCTGGGGCGCGCACCTGGGAGCATCCGTGACCGCCGGGTCTATGAGACCCGGCGCATCACGGATCACGGTAAATGGCCGCTTGGAGCGGCCGTTTACCATGTGATCGCTCCGTCAAATGACGGAGCATCACATGTAAACAAGCCGGCGGAAGTGCCGGCTTGTCTCCCCCCTCTCCGCACCGATCGGTGCAGTGTGACAGGGGAGGGGGGAGAGAGGAGATGCAGCGGTGCTGTGGGCAGGATCTGAAGTGCCCACAGCACCGCTATGTGACAGGCAGGGACCCCCCTCATCACCCATACACATGCCCATACA
>BLSH010448856.1:748236-760205 GCA_018402905.1 Glandirana rugosa | reverse complement strand
CACACAACTCAATAAAACTCCCCTGTCGTTTAAATGTGACTGTAAATTTGCTGTCCCCTCAAAATAACTCAACACACAGCCATTAATGTCTAAACCGCTGCCAACAAAAGTGAGTAAACCCCTAAGTGAAAATGTCCAAAATGGACCCAATTTAGCCATTTTTCCTCCCCGGTGGCATGTAACTCATTAGTGTTACAAGGTCTCAGATGTGAATGGGAAGTAGGTGTGTTAAATTTGGTGTTATTGCTCTCACTCTCTTACTGGTCACTGGAAGTTCAACATGGCACCTCATGGCAAAGAACTCTGAGGATCTGAAAAAAAAGAATTGTTGCTCTACATAAAGATGGCCTAGGCTATAAGAAGATTGCCAAGACCATGAAACTGAGCTGCAGCACTCAGAACAGACCTTGTCATGATTGACCAAAGCTGTTCAGTGCACATGCTCAGCATCATATCCAGAGGTTGTCTTTGGGAAATAGACGTATGAGTGCTGCCAGCATTGCTGCAGAGGTTAAAGGGATGGTGGTCAGCCTGTCAGTGCTCAGACCATATGCCACACAGTGCATCAAGTTGGTCTGCATGGCTGTTGTCCCAAAGCAAAGCCTCTTCTAAAGATGATGCACAAGAAAGCCCGCAAACAGTTTGCTGAAGACATGCAGACTAAGGACATGGATTATTGGAACATGTCCTGTGGTCTGATGAGACCAAGATAAACGTATTTGGTTCAGATGGTGTCAAGCGTGTGTGGAGGCAACCAGGTGAGGAGTACAAAGACAAGTGTGCCTTGCCTACAGTTAAGCATGGTGGTGGGAGTGTCATGGTCTGGGGCTGCATGAGTGCTGCTGGCACTGGGGAGCTACAGTTCATTGAAGGAACCATGAATGCCAACATGTACTGTGACATACTGAAGCAGAGCATGATCCCCTCCCTTCAGAGACTGGGCTGCAGGGCAGTATTCCAACATAACGACCCCAAACACAACTCCAATGGAGTGGATGGACTGGCCAAGCACGTCTCCAGACCTAAACCATATTGAGCATCTGTGAGGCATCCTCAAATAGAAGGTGGAGGAGCACAAGGTCTCTAACATCCACCAACTCAGCGGAGGAGTGGAAGAGGACTCCAGTGGCAACCTGTGAAGCTCTGGTGAACTCCATGCCCAAGAGGGTTAAGGCAGTGCTGGGAAATCATTTTCACTTAGGGGTGTACTCACTTTTGTTGCCAGTTGTTTAGACATTAATGGCTGTGTGTTGAGTTATTTTGAGGGGACAACAAATTTACACTGTTATACAAGCTGTACACTCACTACTTTACATTGTAGTAAAGTGTCATTTCTTCAGTGTTGTCATATGAAAAGATATAATAAAATATTTACAAAAATGTGGGGGGTGTACTCACTTTTGTGAGATACTGTATAACGCCTGTTTTACATTTCAGATTAGGAGTAGGAAATATTTACTACCCCTGTCAAATTTTTTTTTCCAATCTGTATCCCATGTAAAGGCTAAGTTAACCTTTACATAAAAAATAGCCATCTTTTTTGCGGGTAAAGTGTATTTACTATTTTTAAAACAGGAGCCTGGAAAGCATTGCACCCATGATCAGCAGATTGGGGGTGCAGTGTCAGGCTCCTTCACACACTGCCTACAGCTTTGTTGCCCGAAGCTCTGTACGGTCTGTCATTGCAGAGCTGTAGGCAGTGTAAGTGAACCACGGGCGCACCCACAGTTCATTCAGACTACAAGTATGTCTGTCGCAGTGGCTGACGGTACTTGTAGTTTATTCATTTGCAGGAAACTGGGAATGAATGATGTAGCGGTGTGGGCGGAGCTGTCACAGGGATTGTGGGGGAGTAGGTGCAGGAGCTGAAACATGTTACAGGTTCCACCCTAAAAACATGTAACATGCTCTAAAAGTGAACTTATCCTTAACCGTTTTCCGGCCGACCACAGTACATTTACTGCGGGAGGGCGGCACGGCCAGGCAGGATCATGTACATGTATACCATCCTGCCCCCTCTGGGGTAGTGGTGTGCAGCACACCACTCCTGCGACCATTGTGTCCTCCAGATGCTTTGAGCGGCGGAGGGATCACATGATCACAATATCAGCAAAGCTGTAGAATGAATTTCATTCGTAACAGCTGCATTTCCTATAGTGATTGGCCCACAGCTATCACATGGTACATGGGGCAATCACAGCACTTTGTATCATGTGATAGCTGTGAATCAATCACAGCACACAATAGTAAATCACAGCTGTTATGGGTGTATTCAAAATTTAAAACCTTGCTCTTACAGTGTAGTGTAAAAAAAAAATATATCCCAGATCACCCCACAATAATAGTAACAAAATAAAAGAAAATGTTCAAGGACTCGTTAAGGCAGAACTTTTTTTTATCTTAATGCATTATATGCATAACTGCAGCTCGGCTCAGGTGCCCCCATAGCAAGCTGCTTGTTGTGGGGGCACTCGACAGGAGGGAGGGGCCAGGAGCAGCAAAGAGGCACCCGAGAAGGGGAGGATCCAGGCTGCTCCGTACAAAACCAACTGCACAGAGGAGTTAAGTATAGCATGTTTGTTAAAAAAAAGAAAAAAAAAAAGAGAGAGACTTAATCACTTTAACCACTTCAGCTCCAAAAGGATTTAAGGATTTACCCACTTAACTGACAATTGTGCGGTCATGCGACTTTGTACCCAAATTAAATTGACGTTCTTTTTTTTCCCACAAATAGAGCTTTCTTTTGGTGGTATTTGATCACATCTACGGTTTTTATTTTTTGCACTATAAACCAAAAAAAAGCAATATTTTTTACTTTTTGTTATAATAAATATCAAAAGAAAAATGTAAAAAAACGAATTTATTCATCAGTTTTGGCTTTGGATATATATTCTTCATTTCTACATATTTGTGGTAAAAAAAATCGCTATCAGCGTTTATTGACTGGTTTGCGCAAAAGTTGCCACATTTACAAACCATTAGAATTCATCCGCAATTTTCATCGGGACTGCGATATTGC
The DNA here is from genome assembly GCA_018402905.1 of Glandirana rugosa. Taxonomy (NCBI): domain Eukaryota; kingdom Metazoa; phylum Chordata; class Amphibia; order Anura; family Ranidae; genus Glandirana; species Glandirana rugosa. The sequence continues at coordinate 757,186 of BLSH010448856.1, read as the reverse complement.
GGCGGACAGATTGGACATTTTTGACACTTTTTTTTGGGACCATTGACATTTATACAGCGATCAGATCTAAAAAAAAAAAAAAAACACTGATTACTGTATATATGTCACTGGCAGGGAAGGGGTTAACCTGCAGGGGGCAATCAAGGGGTAAAGTGTGTTCCCTAGGCGTGTTCTAACTGTGTGGGGGCTGGGCTGGGACGGGCATGACAGATCTAACTGATCCTGAGTACAGGGATCAGTAGATCGCGGTCATGCCGTCTGACAGAGCGGGGAACTGCCGTGTTTACATTAGCGGGCCCCCGCTTCTCTGCTGTACCAGGCGCTCCTGGGTCGCTGGCGGACATCGAGTGGCGAGCGCGGCGGTGCTCGCGTCCACAACTGCGGCTGTGCGGATCGCCGTTTTATAGACGGCAATCTGCGCAACGGAGCCAACTTGCCACCATCTTTCTACGCACAGCCAGTCGGCAAGTGGTTAAGGAGTGCAGTGCCGAATAGCAAAAAATGGCCTCGTCATGAAGGGGGTAAAAGTGATTGTAAAGGTCTTTTTTTTCAAAATAACAAACATGTCATACTTACCTACTCTGTCCAAGGGTTTTGCACAGAGTGGCTCAGATCCTTCTCTTCTGCGGTCCCTCGACGGTGCTCCTGCCTCCTCCTCCTCTTGAGTGCCCCCGCGAAGAGCCGCTTTCCATGGGGGCTCCCGAGTCCTGCTGCTGCGTCCATTGACACAGGCAACAGGACTCAGCCCCGCCCCACTGCTCCCGTGTCACTGGATTCGAATGACAGCAGCGGGAGCCAATGGCTCCTGCTGCTATCAATCTGTCCAATGAGGACCTGAGACAGTGGCTAGAGCTGCTGTGCTCATCCCCATCACTGGAACGATCGGGTTCAGGAAAGAAAGAGGGGGTGTTGGGGGGCTGCTGCAGCACCTAAGGTTTTTAAACTTAATGCTAAGAATGCGATAGGGTGAAAAACCGTGAGGGTTTACAACCCGAGGGCAAGCGTTTAAAAAAAAATGTTCCTTCACTCCCTGTCTTGTTGACCATACCGATAGCAAGACTAGCTCTGTCCCAAAGTGAGGTAAATTCTCTTTTAGATGGCAGACATTTGAACAAATGTCTCCATTTAAATATTTCAACTCTATTCCTGTTCTGGCGACAACTGAAAATGTTGAACTCGCTGTCATTTTCAGTCCCAGTGACAAACCTCTTAGACCAGAGGTAGGCAACCTGCGGCCCTCCAGCTGTTGTAGGACTACATTTCTCTTATGTTCACTGACAGACGCAGCCCTTCTTATGACACGTGGGTTTATGCTCATATTACTAGGAGTAGAGTAGGCAACGAAAAAAACAAAACTATAGGCTGGCCCCTCCCATGAGACCGTCCTCACCTTAGCATATAACCCCCTGCTGGACAATAGCATATCAGTTTTATTTGCCTAGTGCAAGGAGTTGGACCTGGTTCCCTATGGGATCTGCGTTCTTCTGATGTTGTGTTTTTTTTTTTTTTTTTTTTTTTTTTTTTTTTTAACCTGATGAAGACTGCTATCAAGAAGCCAGCTGGTGGTATAGAGGATAACTAGACATCCAAAACTTTCCCCAGTCCGGCCAACGTCTGCGAGCTACCCTTAGCGGGGTCATGCCGCATAGTGCCCGTTCCGTGCAGATCGGTGAGTGGACCCCTCTTCTGTCCCAGGGATGCGGAGAATGGGCAGCTTCTGAGGTAGCCAGCCGGAGGGGGCTTATTTGTGGGGATGCCATCGGGGGTTGTCATCCCCCCCGCGCGCGCGATACCGCACCCCGCGCTGACCGTTTGGGCACTACATGCGGCGATCCGCCGCCATTTCGTGATGGATCGTCGTTCTTTCACCAATACCGCGCCATTTTGCCGTGGATCGGCATGTTCTGTAGCCCATGCTTGTTTTCAGCCTGCCCTTTAGTGGCCCCCAGTGTTTTTTTCCGGTAGTGCGGGGAAGTTGTAAAAGACGTGCTGCAGGCACCTGGCACTTCCTCTTTCGCTTTGGACAGCGTGGCTGACTGACGCGGCGGTGCAGGCTCTTGAAGTGGAGTTTTTTTTTTTTTTTTCTTCATTGCTCATTCTGGTCACAGCGCTGAGGCATTGTACAAGAAACAGCAAGTATAGCTGGCTCTCCCTGGGTGCTGGTAGCGGTGTGTGCAATCCTTCCGGGTTTCCCTGGCTGATTGGTGGGGTAGAGGTGGTGGTCACACGGTGGGGGTGCCGGAGGTCTGCGATGTCAGAGGCCGGCGATGCAATGGCAGGGGTACTTGCGGGGCCTTCCAAGGAGGATCCAGTCGGGCAACAATCCACGCCGGGGTCCCTGGTTTCTTTGGAACAGCTAAGGGCAGTATTTGGTGAATTCTTTCCCCGGGCGGGTTCGGACCCGACTTCGGGGGGCCCCAAAAAGCATCCGCCCCCCTGGTCATTCTTCGGGGGAGGATTCGGAACCAGAGCTCGCCTCGGTGGTCACGGGAACCTCCGTGGAGCTATCAGAGGGTGAATTGATACCCTCAGACGGTGAAGATGATCAGGGGGCTTCATCGTGCAACAAGGCGATAGTGGCTGCTCTGATCACTAATATTCGCGAGTACATGCGGCTTGACCAAGCAGGGGAGTTGCAAGAGTCCACATATGTTTGTGGGTCACTTAAGCCCCCTAGGTCCCCCAGGGCCTACCATTATGATCAGTTTTTTGAGCAGGCGGTGTTCAAGGAATGGCTGCGGCCGCAAAATTCCTTTGCTTTGCCCAAACGCTTTGCTGTTCGTTATCCTATTGAGGATAGTTTTACTAAGAGGTGGGCTTCCCCAACAGTGGACCCACCGGTGGCCCGTCTGAATAAAGCAACAACCATTGCCTTGGAGGGGTCTCCATCTTTTAAAGAGGCGGCCGATCGCCGCACGGAGGCAGTGTCTAAGGCACTGTTCTTGTTGGCTGGGTCAGCCATGCGTCCAGCTCTGGCATCTGCTATGGCGGCGCAATCTCTTCTCGAGTGCGCTACCGCATTGCACACCGGTTTGCCTTGTGAGTGTGCGCGGGCTGTGGTGCAACGAGCACAACGCTTGGAAGAAGGTCTCTGCTACCTGTGCGATACTGCGTTGGACCTGCTTCCCATGCTGTCAAAAATGTCTGTTTTTGCAGTTATTATCAGGCGGGTGCTGTGGCTCCGCTCTTGGTTGGGCGACCAGGCGTCGAAGAAAGCTCTTATGGATCTCCCCTTTCAGGGAGGGCATCTGTTTGGCCCTCAATTGGACGAAATCATTAAGGATTTCACGTGAGGGAAGAGTACTTTCCTTCCGGAGCCAAAAAGGCGGGATTTTCGCCGTAGGCAGGGCCCTGTTTCTTCGGGTCAGAAGAAGTTTTTTCGTGCGCCCGGCTCAGCGGGTAGGGGCTTCAAGTCCGGTAAGGCTCCCGCTGGGCCCAGTAAAAGGCCCTGGCAACCTAAGTCTGAAAAGACGAAGGATAAGTCAACCTCCGCATGATGGGTTGCCCCCGCCCGACTCGCGGGTGGGGGGGGGGGGGGCGGTTACTGGGGTTCGCAGACAGATGGACTGCCCGCATCACCGATCGATGGGTGCTGGAGGTGGTGTCCTCCGGGTACAGGATAGAGTTCATCTCTCTACCCCCAGAAAGGTTCTTCCCTTCGAACTTAAGACTCCCTCAGGGGTGTCGGGAGGTGCTTCTAGGTGCCATTTGGGCGCTTGCCGAACAGGGAGTGATTGTACCGGTACCCATGATGGAAAGGTTTCACGGGTTTTACTCAAACCTCTTTGTGGTGCCCAAAAAGGGCGGTGTCAGGCCGGTTCTGGACCTAAAGGCACTAAGCTGCTTTGCAAAGGCAAAAAAGTTCAGGATGGAGTCCATCCGCTCAGTCGTGGCCGCCCTGCACCAAGGGGAATTCATGGCGTCCCTGGATATCAAGGACGCGTATCTCCACGTTCCAGTTTGTCACAGACACCAGCGTTTTCTGCGCTTCACAGTGGGAGATCTACATTACCAGTTTGTGGCACTTCCCTTCGGTCTGGCTTCGGCTCCCCGAGTGTTCACCAAGGTGGTGGCCCCGATGCCGGCGCTGTTGAGACAGAGAGGTATCGCGGTGGTAGGGTACCTCGACGATTTACTCTTGAGAGCAGAGTCGGCTGCAGCTCTGGAGGAGAGCGTGATAATCACGGTGTCCACGTTAAAAGAATTTGGTTGGCTGATCAACCTGCAGAAGTCGACGTTAACTCCATCCTGTCGTCTGGAATACCTGGGTCTGATTCTGGACACGGTGCAGGCGAAGGTGTTCTTACCGCCGAACAAGCTGCTGACACTTCAGGCAGCAGTGCGAACCTTGTTATCGCGGCAGTGGTCCTCCTTACGGTTCTGTATGCGGGTGTTGGGGCTCATGGTGTCTGCTTTTGAAGCTCCTGCAGAAGGCGATTTTGTCGCAATGGGACAAATCTCCCCTATCCCTAGACAGACTGATCAGGTTGGATCATCAGTCCCAAAGATCCTTGATTTGGTGGATTCGGGCTCCAGCCCTGAAGTTTGGAAAATGTTTCCAACCCTCAATTTGTCGATAGTAACGACGGATGCCAGCCTATCGGGCTGGGGAGGTGTCCTGGGTCAGTTCTCTGCCCAGGGCCGTTGGTCAGCTCAGGAAGCTCGCCTTCTGATAAATGTACTGGAACTGAGAGCGTTCAGACTTTGTCTATCCTGTTGGTCGACAAGGCTGCGAGGCCTCCCTGTCTGGGTTCAGTCGGACAATGCCACGGCTGTGGCATATTGAACCATCAGTGCGGAACAAGAAGCTCGGCAGCAGCCGCGGAAGCGGCTCTGATCCTACGATGGGCAGAACTTCACGTGCCAGCACTCTCCGCAATCTACATTCCAGGCGTGGAAAACTGGCAGGCGGACTTTCTCAGCCGCCAGACCCTGGATCAGGGGGAATGGTCCCTACATCCAGAGGTGTTCCGCCAGATTTGCCTCAAGTGGGGCACGCCAGAGGTGGACCTCATGGCCTCCAGATTCAATCACAAGGTACAGACCTTCGTGTGCAGAACAAGAGATCCGTTGGCGTTCGCCACGGACGCACTGGTAGCACCTTGTGGTCGGTATCGGCTACTGTACGTCTTTCCTCCTCTGAAGCTTCTGCCACGGGTTCTGCGCAGGATAGAAGCAGAGGGAATCCCGACAATCCTGGTAGCTCTGGATTGGCCTCGGCGTCCTTGGTACGCCGATGTGGTACGGATGGTGGCAGATGTCCCGTGGCGTCTTCCACTTCGCGAAGACCTACTGTCTCAGGGACCCATCTTGCACCCTGCTTTACCCTCGCTGGCTTTGACGGCTTGGCTGTTGAGTCCCAGGTGTTGAGGCATAGGGGTGTCTCCGACTCCGTGATCCCTACTATGCTTAAAGCGCGCCAGTGTACTTCGCGTAAGATTTATCATAAGACCTGGAAGGCCTATATTGCCTGGTGTGAGGCGGGGGGGGGGGGGGGTTGGAACCACCGCTCTTATGCGGTGTCCAGGGTGCTGGCTTTTCTGCAGCAGGGACTGGACCAGAGCCTGGCGTTAAGTACGCTTAAGGATCAGATTTCGGCTCTGACTGTTCTCGGATACGGTCGCCTCTGGCGCCATGAGATTTGAATCTGGTGCTCTCTGTGCTTCAGAAGCCACCATATGAGAAGATTAGGGACATTCCCTTGCAATTGTTGTCGCAGAAAGTGGCTTTCTTGGTGGCTAGTACATCCGCTAGGCGGGTGTCTGAGTTGGCAGCATTATCCTGCAAGTCACCTTACTTGGTCCTTCATAAGGACAAGGCGGTTTTGCGAACTTCCCCTTCTTTCCTTCCAAAGGTGGTTTCTTTTCATTTGAATGAGGATATTGATCTTCCCTCATTGCGCCCGCACCCGTCGCATCCCAAGGAATTTGAACTACATTCTTTGGATGTGGTGAGGGCCTTGTGGGTGTATTTGAATTCTACAGCTTCTTTTCGGAAGTGTGACTCATTATTTGTGCTGACGGAAGGTTCGCGCAAAGGCATGGCGGCCTCGTCGGCTACCATTTCTCGTTGGATCAGGAAGACCGTGACTCATGCATATGAGGTTCGGGGCAAGGTTCCCCCTTTTCCAGTCACGGCTCATTTCACCAGGGCAGTTAGTACTTCCTGGGCTTTTAGACACCAGGCCTTGGTGTCTCAGGTGTGCAAAGCAGCTACTTGGACCTCAGTGCACACGTTTACTAAGTTTTACAAGGTTGATGTTTCAGCATCTGCAGATGCTGCTTTTGGCCGCAAAGTTTCACAGGCGGCAGTGTAGGCGCGACTGTCGCCTTCTGAGAGGGTTTTTTGTTGGGTACAGTTGTTGTAGTTTGCCCACCCCTCTTGATTGGCACAGCTTTTGGACATCCCCACGTGTCATAAGAAGGGCTGCGTTTGTCAGCGAACATAAGAGAAAAAGGGATTTTATTATAATTTACCGTAAAATCCTTTTCTCTGAGTTCACTGACAGACGCAGCACCCACCCCTCTGTGTTGAGTTTGTACGGCTTGTTACAAACTGATATTCTATTGTCCAGCAGGGGGTTAAATGCTAGGGCGAGGACTGCCTCCTGGGAGGGGCCAGCCTATACTTTTGTTTTTTTCGTTGCCTAGTCTACTCCTAGTAATATGAGCATAAACCCACGTGCCATAAGAAGGGCTGCGTCTGTCAGTGAACTCAGAGAAAAGGTTTTTACGTTAAGTTATAATAAAATCCCTTTTTCCCATGAGGCGTTGCAAGGCTGACGGGTACAATTACTCCCAGAGGCATGATGGGACTTGTAGTTTTGCAACAGCTGGAGGGTCGCAGGTTGCCTACCCCTGTCTTAGACAAACAGAGGTAGTAAGGGCCTGCGTTGATGGGCTTTGATGGACAAATGCAGCAGATTTTTTACATTGGTTTTAGACCGGTCATTACAGGTGCGTTTAGCCTGCAGCTCAGCTATCTAAAGCTGCTTCAGCATTCCCATAGACATACAGGAAGAGGAGAAGTTCTGAAAGTATAACTAGAGGCAAAACTTTTTTTACTTTTGGATAGAGTGGAGAGGGATTAGAACACCTGTCAGGTTTTTATTGCTGTCTGTGCCCCCATTAGGGAGATTCCCCCTCTCTATTTGTTTTGTTTACCATTATCAGTGAAAGCAAAATAAAACCCCAAATGTTGGGTGGTCCCCAGAACAGTAATAGATGGAAAATCTTCCAATGGGGACACTAGTTCTGGTGAGCTGGAGGTCCCCAAGAAATTCCTTTAATTTTCAGGGATTTCCTCTCACTTCCTGTTTGGCTATGGGACAGGAAGTGAAGGGAAATCTCCGCAATGGGACAGAGATGGTTAAAAAAAAAAAGAAATTGCCAGGGCTTATAACCCTCCCTTGTTCTATTCAAAATGAAAACACAAAGTTTTGCCCACAGTTCTACTTGAAGGAAGTAGAAACCGATCATCACAGGTCCTAAATCTACTTAGGAGGGCCAATCGTTTAGTTGTGTCCCCAATGGGGTGGTTTATTCTCAGTTACTTTTCCAGACACTGGTGCCATGAAGAATAACTTCCTAAGAAAAGAGCAAAATAACATAATAGTTTCTGAGCCTCCTCACAGGTTAAATAAACATTTTGGCTTGACTTCCGCTTAAATATGTGAGTCACAGGTACAGTATGTTGTGTTTTCTCCTTTAGGTGACATGAAGAAAGAAAGGTGAAGTTCAGAATTTGCCGTCAGCCAGCACGTGTGTCTATTGCAAATGTGTTCAACCAAATCCAACATTACCAAAGTCTCACAGCTTTCTGCCGCCCTGCTAAACCGAAACACTAATCCAGAGCCAATGCTCACCAGACATCACAGCAGATGCTAGAATCGGCCACCTGAACCCGAAAAATAACTCATGAATATCCAATGTGGAGATAAAGCCCCGGGCAATGGTAGGTACAGTGCAACGCAAGGAAACATTTCTACCAGAATATCACAAAAAATACCAAGGTAGAAAATTACATTGCAGCTTATTTTTATGTCACCTGTAAGCAAACATTTACCGTTTTGTTCTAGCTGTACCTACAGTATCTCTCAAAAGTGAGTACACCCCTCACATTTTTGTAAATATTTTATTCTATCTTTTCATGTGACCACTCTGAAGAATTGACACTTTGCTACAATGTAAAGTAGTGAGTGTAAAGCTTGCATAACAGTGTAAATTTGTTGTCCCCTCAAAATAACTCAAATAGCCCCCGCTGTTGTCAATCAGGTCCAGTGACACGGGGGGCCGAGGGGCGGGGCCAAATCTTGCTGTTTGTGTTTTAATACACGCAAACAGCAGGACACGGGAGCGCGCCCGCATGTGTGACCCCAGGGAAGCTTTCCCTGACAGATCACTCGATGCGGAGGAGGACCCAGGAGCGCCGCTGGAGGACCTCATAAGACGAGGTTCGGCGCCACTCTGTGCAAAACCACTGCACAGAGGAAGTATGACATGTTTGTTATTTTAAAGGGGGAAAAAAAATTAAGATTTACAATCGCTTTAAGTTAACGACACCCCACAATCCGAATGCGATGCGCATCTCACAGACATTGCATGTGTTGTGAAGAGCAATGCGGTGCGAATCACATGTGATGTCTGGCATCGCACTAGTGTGAACCGGCCCTCAGGGACTTTTTTAAACCCAAAACGGTGCTTTTTTTGGTTCAATAGATTTCAATGGAAAAGCTGCAGAAAAGCATGTAGTGCATTTTTGCCATATTTTTGCCGTTTTTAAATCTGCCCAACAGCAAATCCCCCTCCCCCCCAAAAAAGCATAAAAAACGCAAATCGCTGTAAAAAATGCAGAAAGCACAGCAAAAAGCACTACAGTAACGCTCAAAAACAACTTGCATGGATGTTAATCGAGCCATAGGCAGCAGTGTGATCCAAGAGAGTGGGGGGGG
>BLSH010448856.1:733441-748226 GCA_018402905.1 Glandirana rugosa | reverse complement strand
AGGGGGGGGGGGGGGGTTCTAGGGAGCCGAAGCATTGGGTGTATTGGGTGTGTAAGGCTTGTAGAAATCATGTTGGTGGTCTGTGGGATTCAAAATTGTGAAATAATGAAGTCCAAAATGTTGGTGACCACTGATTTTATAGTATTTTTAAAATAAAGACTTTAAAATAGAGAACTGTTTACATTGTAGCTAACTCTTCTTTACCTCTTTCTTCACTAGAGGTCTATCATAGCCAAGATGTCCCTGAAATGGAACTGGTGAACATGTTAGAGGATCAACTACCCCAATACAGGTTACGAGTGGACTCCTTATTCCTCTATGACCACCAAGACTGGATCCAGTCCCCAACTAAAAGCAATGGACCGGGCAATCTTTCTCCTGTTCTCGCTGAAGAGACTTTCCGTTACATGAGTAAGTGTCACACTATAAGCAGAATGCTGGTTAAGTCTCCTTACTTGTCTGCTTTTAAGTACACTTGTTACAGTGTACAAATGGCTAATTGGCCTTACAAATTAGAAGCAGATATGTTTTAAGCTTTGCATTTACTTTTAGATGCATGCTAAGGCAAATGGGATGCTATCTCAGGTCGTCTCCTATGTAAATGTTTGCAATTACACTCAAGGTTGAGAGATGGGCCTCCCCGTAATACCACATCTGATTGGCCAGTAAGCCTGCCCATCATAATGATGAGCTTATACAAAGTTGCATGGGGGTGGAGATCTGTCAAGGTATCTCACAAATTCAGACACCCCAGCTGCTTGAGCAGACATACAAAGGTACAACCAGGCACCTAAGGATTTCTGGGGTATTTAACTAGTAGTACATTGCAATCGGTGTATTTTAAGCCTTTACTATCTATACCCATGATTTATTGGCCTAATACTCTTCAAAGCGCTCAAGGAGTCTTGTGCCAATGACATGCGGTGAAGCTGCGCTATATTGGCAGATATACAGCAGGTTGACTGACGCTTGTTTTGCCTTTCTTAAATTGCATTGTAGGCAGGGGGTGAGAAAAACAGACAAAACCTATATGTGTGGTCTTATGCACTTAGAACATTTAGAGTTGCTTCAGATTGCAACCATGGGAATTCTGAATATTACATTGATATTCTACCAAGTTATGTATTTTGGATTCCCTCTAAAAGGAGTGAAATAATAAAAATCTATGTGTCAACCCAAGAATCAGTTTAAATGAGACCTCATGCTGTGTTGTTGTCATAGATGATTTCTACAGATGAAGTCCCTGCTGAACCGGCCAAATGTTGATCCATGTGTGACTAGCTTTGAGCTTTAACTGAATGACAATCGCACTTCCTCACATGTGTTCTCTTGTTTTTGCATTTACCAACACCACACCTCCAAGCACTTCTGCATTCTGCGACATTATACCTCCACACATTTCTTCATTAGCTGCCACCACACCTCTGTACTAGCTGTCACCACACCTTAACATACTTTTGCATTCACAAACTCTGCAACAACACTCTCTTTTCTGCACACACCGATGCAATGAAGCACTTTTTTTGCGCTCCTTAACATTGCACCAAGATGCACTTTTTAAATCACCAGCACCACAATACTACACACTTTTGTATTTACCAACAATGCAATGACGCACACTTTTGGACTGGCAAACACCACAGTGTCGTGCACTTCTGTATTAATGAACACCACGCATTCCTGCATTAGCTGACAATGCAGCTAGGCACACATTTGCACTTGCAAATGCCACATCAGCATGCGCTTCTGCACCCACACTCCCTTTTGCACTAAGCAGTGCCATAGTGCACACCTGCTGACACCGCAATATTGTATACTCTTGCCAACACTGCAACTATTCGCATTCAGCTCATCAACACTGCAACAGCACACACTTTTGCACTCGTTGGCATGGACACATTTTTGCTAGTAAGAGAGAAGAAAAAAGATTACACTTTGCCTTTTTGGTGCTGGACATATGGACAGTTCTGAGGCATTAGCTGTGTACATACTCACCTAGGTGGATGCCGCATTGGTCCCTCGCCACCTCTATGACCGAGAGGCGAGCGCTCAAATACCACTGAGTGCTCACTAGGTATTCGGTGAGCAGAGAGCCAGTGACTGTCAAGTCTCTGGCTCTCTGCTCTGCCCCTCCAGCACTCACTGTAGCGCCAGGCTGTGCAGGGATGAGAGTGGCTGGCTCAGGCTCTCAGCAGCATTCTCAGAGGCTGAGCCTGCTGCCAGTCCAGGCATTTGGGTGGATCCCTACATTAATGTGGGGATCTCTCCAGAGTCTGGACCAGCTGAGTGACATCAGTCGACGGCGGACTTTAGTCGTTATCGCCTGAATTTGGGTCACGGGAGTGCACTTATTTCTGCACAGGAGAAGTAGGGCCAAAAGTGCATTGGCCCTATTTCTTCATTATAGGAGTATTGATTGGGCATAGCTGGCTAATTAAAAGCTCTGCCTGAAATCATTTCCCACTTTGGCCACATGACAACAGCTAAGCATTGGTTTCATGACCTGATATGCACTGAGGATAAACAAATATTTCTCAAAACAAGTAAATGTTTCTAATGCTTCAAGGTTAGTATTGGCCCGGTAGTTTAGATGATACTGGCCCAATTTTTTTCTGTGATACTTTAGTCTTTAAATTTAGGGTCAGGAATTTAGGGGGTTACAGATAAGGTATGGGATACGGCAGTGGTTCTCAACTCCTGTCCTTGGGACCCACTAACAGGCCAGATTTTAAGTATTACCTTGGGGAGATGCAGACTAGAACACTGCAATCACTGAGCAGCAAATGATATCATCTGTGATGTATTTCCGTGATCTTGCAAACCTGGCCTGTGAGTGGGTCCCGAGGACAGGATTCGAGAACCACTGGGATACGGTTTAAGTTATGAGAGTTTGTTTTCATAGTTAAAGGACAAGTTTGGGGTTAACAAAAAAAAAACAAAAAAACACATACGTTTATGCTGCAGCTGTCCCATGTCTGCTCTAAGCCTGAGAACTGAGCGATCACATAATCACTCAGTTCTCGGTCTGATCAGAATGGAGAGCAGCAACTGTCAGTCACCGCTCTCCACTCTATTCCTCCAGAGCTCAATGGAGTGCTGGGCTGGGGAAGGGGCGGGTGCAGCTGGCTCTGTCGCATGTTGAGAGGCTGAGCCAGTTGACAATCAGGAATGTGGCTGGATCCCGATAATATGATTGTGATTCTTCCAGAGCCTGGAGCGGCACTGTCAAATCAGCTGATAGTGGGCAATAGCCTGTCACCACCTGATTCTGGATCAAAGGAGAGCAAAATTAAGTGCACTACTGTGACCTATAGGAGAAGTATGGCCAAAAAAAAGCTCTAGCCAAACCTCTCTTTAGAGTTAGAGATTTATTATATAGGTTGGAGTATGGATTAAATGTTGGGGTAGGTTAAGTGTCTGCGGTTCATATTAGGCATTAACTTTTTGTGTTAGGAGGTAGGATGTTGAGAGCTATTTTTAGGGAGTAGGTTTAGGGAAGGGAGAACTATACAATTGGTATTATAGTGACTATATATGGGGAAGGAAGTATGTGATGGTTGGATATCTTTCCTAAAGTGATTTCTAGCTTTGTTTTTTCCAGCAGAACATTCAGCTTCAGGTTGCCAATGCCTGAAATTAATTGACTGTATGACATTGGAATCAGAGACCTCAATAAACAATATATGTAGGATCTGCAGGTTGTGCTTGGAATGTGGCTTACACAATAGCTGAGACCTACAGCTTGCTTTTGATAATAAATGTAGAAGTGTTCACAAGTAATATTGATGTTTTTATCTGAGCTGGGCTGGGCTGTGTTTTTTTATTGCATTGGAGTGCCCGAGGGAAAGTGTGCACAACTCTGTACATAGGTTTCACCCAGCACCTTGCTAGTCACACAATGCCGGAGACAGGACTGGTTACACCACCTCATGTCTGACAGCGCTGTGCTCCTTCATCCTAACAGCGATGGACAACGATGATATGGATTTTAACCAGAATGAGGATGTTCTAAACTCCATTAGCCTGCAAGGTGAGCTTGCTTTGAATGCTCCAGTTTGTCATTTGTACAGTGCTAAAGGTGGAATCTCCCATTTTTATTAGGTGACCAGATCACTGTACTGAACATTGCAAACTTTTTAGGACTTTAAAACTGCAGAGTTTTCTCTTTAATAGCTAGATTTTATTTTTGCCGATATGCCTGATGTTAGCAAGAGAGCCGAAAATATGAGACCTGTAGGAAGACCTCTTCTGAGATTTGTACTTTCCTGACTTCTGCTGTTCTGTTGGTTTCAAAAAATTGTGAGGCACTGGCTCAGATCTAACTTTACGCCAACTTTCTAATCTGCATGCTTGTTCTGCTTGAGTTGCTCAAATGTATTGAAGAGACAGCCAGGCAGACGGTATTTTTAGAAGGTGGTCAGCACACTTTCCTAGGTTCCCTTTAAGCTCTTTTAAATGGAATTAACCCAGAGATGGGGCTGAACGGCATCTGCAACTGAGCAATACCTGATTGGCAACTACTGGGCAAAACACAGATAGGATGGAAAAAATCTGACATCATAGAATGGCAAAGGCAGTCTATGAGTAACATACTACAGTGCCTTGAAAAAGTATTCATACCCCTTGAAATGTTCCACATTTTGTCATGTTACAACCAAAAAGGTAAATGTATTTTATTGGAATTTCATGTGATAGACCAACGCAAAGTGGCACATAATTGTGAAGTGGAAGGAAAATGATAAATGGTTTTCAAAATGTATTGCAAATAAATATATAAATATGTGAAAAGTGTGGCGTGCATTTGTATTCAGCCCCCCCCCCCCCCCCAGGCAATACTTTGCAGAACCACCTTTCACTGCAATTACAGCTGCAAGTCTTTTTGGGTTTGTCTCTACCAGCTTTGCACATCTAGAGAGTGATATTTTTGCCCATTCTTTGCAAAATAGCTCAAGTTCTGTCAGATTGCATGGAGAGCGTTTCAAGAATTGCCACAAATTCTCAATTGGATTGAAGTCAGGAATTTGACTGGGCCAGTCTAACACATGAATATGCTTTGATCTAAACCATTCTATTGTAGCTCTGGCTGTATGTTTAGCTGTAAGGTGAACCTCCACTGCAATCTCAAGTCTTTTGCAGACTCCAAGACTCCTTTCACACTGAAGCGGTTTCCAGGCGCTTTTGGGCTAAATATAGTGCCTGAAAAGCTCCTGAAAAGTGCCTCCCATTCATTTCAAAGTGTGCTTTCACGCTGGGGCAGTGCGCTTGCGGGGCGGTGAAAAAAGTCCTGCAAGCAGCATCACAAAAGTGGTAATTTTTTCCCTTTTTTTAAAAAAAGGTCACGTGACTTTAAAAAAGCGCCGCTAAAGCACCGTAAAAAAACATCCAGCGTTTTTGCAAGGCCTCAGTGTGAAAGGGGTCTAATGGGTTTTCTTCTAAGATTGCCCTATATTTGGCTCCATCCATCTCCCCATCAACTCTGACCAGCTTCCCTGTCACTGGCTGCTGAAGAAAAGCATCCCCACAACAGGATGCTGTCACCATTGTATCACGGTGGGGATGGTGTGTTCAGGGTGTTGTACAGTTTTAGTTTTTCGCCACACATAGCGTTTTGCTTTTAGGCCAAAAAGTTCAATTTTGGTCTCATCTGACCAGAGCACCTTCTTCCACATGTTTGCTGTGTCCCCCACATGGCTTCTTGCAAACTGCAAACGGGACTTCTTATGGCTTTCTTACAACAATGGCTTTCTTCTTGCCACTCTTCCATAAAGGCCAGATTTGTGGAGTGCACGACTAATAGTTGTCCTGTGGACAGATTCTCCCACCTGAGCTGTGGATCTCTGCAGCTCCTCCAGAGTTACCATGGGCCTCTTGGCTGCTTCTCTGATGAATACTCTTCTTGCCCGGCCGGTCAGTTTAGGTGCATGGCCATGTCTTGGTAGGTTTGCAGTTGTGCCATACTCTTTCTATTTTCAGATGATGGATTGATGAGTGCTTCATGAGAGGTTCAAAGCTTGGCATATTTTTTTTTATAACCTAACCCTGCTTTAAACTTCTCCACAACTTTATCCCTGACCTGTCTGGAATGTTCCTTGGTCTTCATGATGCTCTTTGTTCACTAAGGTTCTCGAACAAACCTTTGAGGGCTTCACAGAACAGCTGTATTCATACTGAGATTAAATGACACACAGGGGGACTCTACTAATTTGGTGACTTCTGAAGACAATTGGTTCCACTAGATTTTAGTTAGGGGTATCAGAGTATAAGGGGCTGAATACAAATCCCCCCACACTTTTCACATATTTATTTGTAAAAAAATGTTGAAAACCATTTATCATTTTCCTTCCACTTGACAATTATGTGCCACTTTGTGTTGGTCTATCACATAAAATACCAATAAAATACATTTACGTTTTTGGCTGTAACATGACAAAATGTGGAAAATTTCAAGGGGTATATTGAATACCTTTTCTAGGCACCTTGAATAATGAATAAATGTTGTCTACCTCCTATCTGGATTGTTTGATTGAACACCACACTCCTAATTAATGGCATTATATGAGTTTGAGTAAAGTAAAGCTGTAATTTGTGCTAGTCTTGTAACAAAGTGTATTCTGTTGTAATGCCCTTACAGCAGGAGATACAGCTAACTCTTCTTACTTGCTTACAGCTAAGAAAGGCTTACAGACTGCTGGTCGTACATGAGAAATATACTCAGTGTGTGTGTGTGTATATGTATATGTATGTATATATATATATATATATATATATATCTATGCCAGTGTGTTCCAGCATAACAATGTTGTGCCTGCCCAGACTGGACTATGAACGTTAAAGTATTTACTTATTCTTACAGGCAAAAATATCTTTAAAACAAGCCATCATTAACCTCTCTAGCTGCTTGTACTGTGGGGGAAAAGAAAGGCTGAGATTTCAACGCCATTGCATTTTTTTTTGAGCTTTTAAAATGAATTTCTTCTGCCATAGAAAAACGCAATGGTGGGTTCACAACAAAATCTCTATTAGTACCATCCCTAATCAAACTGTACATTGTTACTATCTTTGAATCTATGAGTTGTTGAAAATAGAAGCGTGCCCAGAGTATGTTGTTTTCCAAGTCAACAATTGTTGAAACCTTAATGTTCGAGAAATGATCTCATTCTCTTCTTTGTTCAACCTTCTTACATCAGTTTACATTTTGAGCCCTCCAATAAGCCCCAAGAAAGTCACGCATTACTCCAATCTTAAACAAAAAAGAATAAAAATGAATAGATCAAGTACAGAGTATAAAAATTAAAAGGCACTCCAACAAACTGAACCCATTTTATAGTGTCTACAACCTAATAATCCCATATTATATAGAAAAACGTAAAGGGCAGATTCATTTTATGTACAACTCTGTTGGCACCATCCCTGCTCAAACTGTACTGAAAATTACTCAATCGTCCCATAAAATTGGTGAAGAGAGGACAGAAAAAATGGGAGTTTCATTTTACTTACCAGAGATATGAATCACATATAAAATAAAACAAGTTTTTATTACAAAAAAAATGAATTGATCATAAAGACATACAACTATAAATGTAGTCTATGGACTGATTTATGATATTTTGTCTAGTATAGTGATTGATGGTCACAATTTACCTATGTTTATCACTTTTTAATACTTGTAATAAAAACTTTTGTTTTATTTTAGATGTAATTCATATCTCTGGTCGGAACAAGGAGTCCCATTTTTTTTAAATTTTTCTCTTCACTGCTTTTATGGGCTGATTGAGTGGTCTTCAGTACAATTAAAACAAATTGCTCCGCTATGCCTTTAGCTACAGAGATGAATGAGGGCTTTTTGTGTAGTGTTTTTACTTTTTGTTCAGAACACGTAAATCTTTTGGTGTGAGCTGTCTGGGCACAGGTTCAGCAGTCTGAATCAAACTAGATCTAGACCTAATTAGCTGGCAGAATAAAGGTGTTGAAGGTGTATGTATTTTATTTTGTTAATAGTCCTGACTCTTGAAAAACAATACACAATTGAAATAAGTCGGAAGATACATTGTGAATGATTTTTGATCCAAAATGTTTTTGATTGATTGGAAGATCCATTAGTTAGGGAGTATCTGCAGAGGTTGCTGGTTACCCATAGGCGTGAACATTTTCAAACTGACATCATTTTGCACAATTGGGCTATAGGCATATTTCTGTGGGCATCCTTTAGCCCCTTGCTGCAACTTATGAAGCTGTCTGCATGTGTTACATTTTGCCCACATTAATTGCCACGCGGTCCCCGTGTAACGAACAAGTTAGGGACTGTAGGTTTTTTCTTGCGTGGAATTTGTAAGTCGGGAGAGTATATTTCTAAGTCTAACTCCAGCCTGTGCAGTGATGTGGGATGTTCCGGGTGCTTCTGCGCATGCAATCATGTTATTTGGGGCTCTTGTGGCCAGGGCCGGGACAAGGGGTGGGCAGGAGAGGCAGCTGCCCTGGGCGCAGTGGTTTACTGTAGGGATGGGGGCACCTTCCTTCTGTTACAAGGCTAACAGGAGTAGTGACAGCAGTAGTGATTTTTGACAAGCGAGTGACTGCTGGGGACAAGGTCACTTAAGCCTGAACATCATAAACAAGGGAGGGCGCAGTTTGGCATCTTTGCCCTGAGCACTGGATCGGGGGGTGTGTGAAAGGAGCGCCCAGAGTCGGGTATAAAGTTAGTGAGTGTTTATTTTGATTGTAGTAAGTACAATGGAGTCGATCCAACGTGTTTCGCCAGGCTGATCCCAGCTCTACATGTGACCCAAGTGTCAGAAAAGTCACACATTTTTTGAAAGATCCTACAACCGCAATTGGACATCAGCAGCCCTGAGGAAGGGGGGACTCCCCCCCCCCCTGATCCAAGCACAGAAACAATGCTCTCAAGCCATTTCCAGAGGTAGCAGCCCAAGCCCTGCAAGAGGGCCTACATCCTCTCCTCTACCCAGTCAGCTAGATGCAATGGGAGTGGGTACGCTCCCACGACTATTCACATACAGACTCTGAACTAAGGGAGTCAGTCCAGCGTGGTCTCCCATTTGTAAAATCCATCTGGGCACTGGATGACCTTGTCCCGGCACTGCTTGTGGCCATGCAGTACTGCATTGTGGGATGTGTCCGGAGCTGCAAGATGGTTGCTCGGCTGTATCCAGAATCAGTGTGGAGCGTAAGCGGCCGGCAGTGACGTCACGCCACCTCCGTTCATAAATAGGAGTCGTTTGTAACTCAGATGTTCATAACTTGGGGACTACCTTGTATACAAGATTAGCGAAGGGTACAACATGTTATGTCTCGCATTTAAAAATCGTTAGTAAACTACTTCTTTCTAAAAGTGATTGTTCTAAATATTGCCTTTGTGTTCTAGCACATTCTTCTCAGAATGATTTCTGTTCATTCTGTCTTCTTATTTCCATTTCTTTATTTCTTTTCTTCTCTTCTCTACCTTTCTTAAGCTTTTGTTGAACTTCCAACCACGTCGTTTGATGACTCTTGTAAATCAAGTCAGAGTTCACAAGGTAATCTTGAATTGATTCTTTAACAAAAACTACATTGTTGGAATTGATTGTACCTTCTTTGGAAAATGTGTTTTGTCATTACCAGCTTTACAAATTACATAATCCGTTTGTCTGAGTCACCATAGCTAGGAAAAGGCCGAACAGTGCACTGAAGGTGGGACAAGTTAGATGATCGCTGTGCAATGTTGGAGGCCGTCCACACTCCTATTTAGAAAGCTATTAAATACTTGGAACATAAGGCAGACCTATCTAGAGCCACATTGTGCAGGAAGGTCACAGCCGTGTATGGAGGGATTCCATGCATAGATTCCACAAACCGACACTTCTGCGCTCATATTTGCCAATATATGCAGTATTAGGTGCTACATATCTGCCTGGTCCCTAACGCCCATGTATATTCTTTATTCTTCCAGTTCTCAGTTCAGAACGAATAGATCAGATGACGAGAAGCTATAATGACACAGATATGCTAAGTCACTTACTGACTGAGGTAAGTCTACTCATTCTTCTTTTATGGCAACAAATCATTATGAGTGATTTGTAAAAATTTTATTGCATCCGTAACCGAAACATTCTATACCTTAAGTCCCAACCTGTAGTTGTTTGTCAAATACAAACTGTAATAAAGAACAAAGTGTGATGGAGAGGTGGGGTCAGTACAGTTGTGTAAGAATAACATACCTTTGGCCACATTAGTGCTGTTTCAGTGCATTAAGAGAACCTGTCATGATAGCATTGTGGGACCTGCCGATGCTATATTGTGTTTTTATTCTGGAGTTTTCCTCCAAATCCTTTATTCACTACTGTCCTTCACCATTAATTAGTCACTGACCCTGAACGGGGGCAACTCCTATGTTGCTGTTCTCTTTAAAGGATATGTTCACCTTTTAACAAAAAATAATGAATGCACATTTTCTTTGCAGGTAAAAAAAAATAAAAAAAAAATGTGCATTTACTATTTTTTTGTTTTTAGAAGCATTGAAAGCATTGCACCAGCAGGATGATGCCATGCAGGACTCCTGCAGTTCTGTAATTCTTAGGGCTCGTTTACACTTGCTTCAAAACAGGGCGTCAGACAGGCATTGTTAAAGCTCCCTTAACGCCAGTCAAAGCCCATGTCACTAAATAAAATGGTTAGCTTACAGCCCTTTTTACACCTTACGTTGGCTTAGCTGTGCTTCAGCTTTGCGTCAAAAATGATACCCCATGTAGCTTTAGCCAGGCTTCAAAGCCTCTCCAACGCCTCCATAGAAGTCTATGACAAAGCTCGTTTGAAGCTCGCTTGAAGCACCTGCGGCTTTTCAGAAGCTGTAATTCAGCTTTAGCTTCGCTTTGTTTTGGAGACATTGCAGGTGTGAGATATCAACTAACACCCCTGGGGCATTTACCAAGCTTCAACAAGGCTTCAAAAGTGCATTACTGATGCCCTGTTGAAGCCTCAATGAAGCCTCTTCGAAGCACCTCCAGAAGCATCAAAAACACATCATAAAAGCTTGTTGAAGCTGTATGAGCTTTAATGAGCGTTGAAGCCAAAGCAAGTGTAAACTAGCCCTTAGGCCTCATGCACACTGCTGCCTCTAAACGGATGTTTAGAGGCATGGAGGCATCTGAGCGTTTGTTTTTTTTCCAGCTGCCCCTGAACTCATCTGTTATCAGTACATGTACACAGGGTTGTTTATAGTCGTTTCCAGGCAGTTGAGTTTAGAGGCGTTTCTTGGAAAGCAAAAAAATGTGTTCCAGGCGGATGTTCAGAGGCATTTGAAATGCCAAATGCTTGTAACAGCTTGTAACCGCGGTAGCTCGCATCTAGGAGCTTTTTGTTTACAGGCGTTTTGTTTCCGTTTAACAATAAAAAAAAAAAAAAAACGCTCCTAGGCGCGGTGTGCAAAACGCAGCAAAACTGACATTTTTAGCTGTCAAGATAAAACGTTCAGGGGAGGTTGAAAAGCATCCTGTGTACATGAAGCCTAAGCTGTCTGCCCCGTACATCATATGGTTAGGCAGTTCCACACTGACAGGAAGAATCAATAAATTACTACAGCGCTCAACAGTGCATTGGTTAATTGTCCTCTTCCACTCCTCCATGACAACATCACAGAGCTGGTGGATGTTAGAGACCTTGCGCTCCTCCACCTTCCATTTGAGGATGCCCCACAGATGCTCAATAGGGTTTAGGTCTGGAGACGTGCTTGGCCAGTCCATCCACTCCATTGGAGTTGTGTTTGGGGTCGTTATGTTGGAATACTGCCCTGCAGCCCAGTCTCTGTAGGGAGGGGATCATGCTCTGCTTCAGTATGTCACAGTACATGTTGGCATTCATGGTTCCCTCAATGAATTTTAACTCCCCAGTGCCCGCAGCACTTATGCAGCCCCAGGCATTGACACTCCCACCACCATGCTTAACTGTAGGCAAGACACACTTGTCTTTGTACTCCTCACCTGGTTGCCACCACACACGCATGACACCATCTGAACCAAATAAGTTTATCTTGGTCTCATCAGACCACAGGACATGGTTCCAGTAATCCATGTCCTTAGTCTGCTTGTCTCCTGCAAACTGTTTGTGGGCTTTCTTGTGCATCATCTTTAGAAGAGGCTTCCTTCTGGGACGAGAGCCCGCAGACCAATTTGATGCAGTGTGCGGCGTATGGTCTGAGCACTGACAGGCTGACCCCCCACTTGTTCAACCTCTGCAACAATACTGGCAGCACTCATACATCTATTTCCCAAAGACAACTTCTGCATATGATGCTGGTCACATGCACTGAACTTTTTTGGTCGACCATGGCGAGGCCTGTTCTGAGTGGAACCTGCCCTGTTAAACCACTGTATGGTCTTGGCCACTGTGCTGCAGCTCAGTTTCTGGGTCTTGGCAATATTCTTATAGCCTAGGCCATCTTTATGAAGAGCAACAATTCTTTTTTTTCAGATCCTCCGAGAGTTCTTTGCCATGAGGTGCCATGTTGAACTTCCAGTGACCAGTATGAGAGAGGCAGAGTGATAACACCAAATTTAACACACCTGCTCCCCATTCACACCTGAGACCTTGTAACACTAACGAGTCACATGACACCAGGGAAAGAAAATGGTTAATTGGGCCCAGTTTGGACATTTTCACTTAGGGATGTACTTACTTTTTTTGCCAGCGGTTTAGACATTAATAGCTGTGTGTTGAGATATTTTGAGGGGGCAGCAAATTTACACTGTTATACAAGCTGTACACTCACTACATTACATTGTAGCAAAGTGTCATTTCTTCAGTTTTGTCACATGAAAAGATAGTATAAAATATTTACAAAAATGTGAGGGGTGTACTCACTTTTGTGAGATACTGTATCTGCATACATTATAGATAATTGTATCTGGTTATGGAATGGTAAACTACAATGCATAGACACACGGTGAACAAGTAACATTTGAACTGTGCACTCATTGAAACTGAAAGCAGAACT
This sequence comes from Glandirana rugosa, assembly GCA_018402905.1. NCBI lineage: Eukaryota > Metazoa > Chordata > Amphibia > Anura > Ranidae > Glandirana > Glandirana rugosa. The sequence continues at coordinate 735,241 of BLSH010448856.1, read as the reverse complement.
GCACTGAAAAAGGGGATTTAATTTATATAGAATATGAGAAAATCACTTTGAAAATTACCCTCCTAGCATTTCTGGCCATGGTCATCTTGAGTAATGGAGGATATTCATGCAGCATTTACTTCCTGGAATCCATCTGCCCTTAACTCAGGCATGCTGGCAGGAGGGTGTGCTTATCTGAGAAAAAAAACCCCTCCTCCCTTCCTGGCCTGTAGAACATACTTTGCCTAGTCCTGGAAACCACAAAGTAACTGAAGAAATGTTAAAAAAAAAAAATAAAGTAAATGTGATAAACTTTCCTATGTATTTACTGATGCCAGCAGTATAAGGATTAAAAATAATCAGTGCTGATTGAAAGACGTATGATTTTTAGATGCCCCCACATAAAGCTGCACAATAGCAACATGTAGAATTAACTTTATATAATTCGTTCAGATTACAAAACTAACCGAAGGCAATTGCATGTGGCTATATGTATAAACCCGATCCTATAGTCGAATGATCTTCTGAAACTCCATTCTATAAATGTGCGTGTTGGGATTACCAAAGCATGCATTATTCTGCCTGGAGGACAAAGCAAAAGCAGAAAGGTGTGTTAAGTTTAGCTTTATTTCTGGGGAAAATGATGCCAATCTACTGGTAAAATGAAGCCCAGTGAGTTGATTCTGCCTTGAAGGGCAGTCACCCAAAGAGTCTGCAGGAGTTTCAGACTGCCCAGAAACATAATAAATTTCCTGACATCACTGTAAAGAGTAGGCATTGATCATTTGATGTTATCCATGTTTGAAAACGTTCACATATTCTTTTTAACAGAGGGACAGGGATCTGGAACTAGCCGCTCGCATTGGCCAGGCTCTCCTGAAAAGGAACCACATACTAACAGAGCAGAATGAAGCTTTAGAGGAGCAGCTGACCCAAGCACTGGATCATGTGAGTTCCTTTTCAAAGCATGGAATGTGTAGCTTTTGGTGGCATTCTTCTTAACAGAGCAAAAGCTGTTCATGTTTTCGTAAGATAAAAAATGAAAATGCTCAAACTTTGTTTAGCATTCTTTTTAAGTACACTACATTTTTCTCATAAAAGCATATCCATAGTTGTCCATTTTAATATATTCAAGGTTGTTTTGCCATCCAAGCAGAGCGTGGATATGATTCATAGCTTCTTGATTTCTCTATTTGTATGAACTGGAAAATCGAATACAGTAAATCCTTGGATTGCGAGCATAATTGGTTCTGGAAACATTCTTGTAATCCAAAGCACTTGTATATCAAAGCAAATTTCCCCATAAGAAATAATGGAAACTCAGATGTTTCGTTACACAACCATTTATTGATGAGTCCTTCAGTTTATATATATATATATATATATATACACTGTGTGCAGAATTATTAGGCAAATGAGTATTTTGAGCACATCATCCTCTTTATGCATGTTGTCTTACTCCAAGCTGTATAGGCTCGAAAGCCTACTACCAATTAAGCATATTAGGTGATGTGCATCTCAGTAATGAGAAGGGGTGTGGTTTAATGACATCAACACCCTATATCAGGTGTGCATAATTATTAGGCAACTTCCTTTCCTTTGGCAAAATGGGTCAAAAGAAGGACTTGACAGGCTCCGAAAAGTCAAAAATAGTGAGATATCTTGCAGAGGGATGCAGCACTCTTAAAATTGCCAAGCTTCTGAAGCGTGATCATCGAACAATCAAGCGTTTCATTCAAAATAGCCAACAGGGTCGCAAGAAGCGTGTGGAAAAACCAAGGCGCAAAATAACTGCCCGTGAACTGAGAAAAGTCAAGCGTA
>BLSH010448856.1:709527-727100 GCA_018402905.1 Glandirana rugosa | reverse complement strand
CAGTCATCCCGTCACCTGCCACAGTCATCCCGTCACCTGCCACAGTCATCCCGTCACCTGCCACAGTCATCTCGTCACCTGCCACAGTCATCTCGTCACCTGCCACAGTCATCTCGTCACCTGCCACAGTCATCCCGTCTCCTGCCACAGTCATCCCGTCACTACTGACACCGTCCACTGCCCTACTGACACCGTCCACTGCCCTACTGACACCGTCCACTGCCCTACTGACACTGTCCACTGCCCTACTGACACCGTCCACTGCCCTACTGACACCGTATACATATGCAGGACAAAGGGGGTGGAGTCAGGGACGGGGCCAACAGGGGCGGCAAAATGAGGTTTCGCCTAGGGTGTCAAAAATCCTTGCACCAGCCCTGAGAGTGGTGACCAAGGTGATGCAAGCCAGGACATCTTTCTAGTATAACTGAATATCTGGGCATTCCCAGAAAATAGAAAGGAAATTGCCATGCACAAAGGTGCAACGCCATCAAGAAAAGCATTGATTTCTATAGATCCTTGCAAGTATAGCCGAAGTAAAGTAAATTCTCTGTAGGCAATTATAATGGATTAGATGGTCCATGGCTGACACCAGTCTGGAAAAAAGGACCTCCCAGGTGTCACCCCTATGTAAAATCACAGTCTTTACTAAATTTTTTTTACGTGAATAGTTACCTTTTTGTCATTTTATTTTTGGGTGCATTGTGTGGCAGGAAGAATACTCTGCCATCCCAGTTACCACCTTCTAGTATCTGGCAAGTTCAGTAAGTGTATAAATTAAAATGATTAGCTTTGGTAACAAGAGTTATGAACTCCGAGCTGGAACATGCCTATGCATGGTTTGATTAAAGCGCTAACCGTGATGATTTGATGAGGATCAGAACATGTAGAGCAGCAGTGGTCAACTTGAAAATTATAGAGGGCACGCGCGCCCCCAACAATTTCAGAATGTCACACAATAGCCCATTTTCACAACTTAACATAAAAAATTTTAGTCCAGGTGTATTTTTTGCCGCGTATCACAATGTATACTGAAGAAGTTGTAGTACAGAAACCCATAGCTTTAGTATCATTGAGTGTAATAATAAACCCCAGCATTGATGTCAGTAAACGCATTAATAACCGACAACATTGGTGTCAGTGGCTTCAGTGACAACCCCCAACATTGGTGTCAGCGGCTTCAATGACAACACCCAACATTGGTGTCAGTGGATGCAATGACAACCCCCAACATCGGTGTCAGTGGACATAATAACCCCCGGCATTGGTGTCAGTGGACACAATAATAACCCCCATCGTTGGTGTCAGTGGACACAATGATAACCCCCAACATTGGTGTCAGTGAGTGCAATATTCCCCCAGAATTGGTGTCAGTGACCATAATAATAATCCCCAACATTTGTGTCAGTGAGTGAAATATTTACCCCCAACATTGATGCCCGGTGTTGGGACATAATAATAACCCGCAGCATTGGTGTCAGGAGACACAATAGTAACCCTCAGCATTTATGTCAGTGACTGCAATAATAACCCTCAGAATTGGTATCAGTGAGTGCAATAATCCCCAGAATTGGTATCCGTAACCACAATAACACCCAACATAAGTGTCAGTGATTGCAATATTTACCCCCAGCATTGGTGTTGGTGAGTGCAAAAAAACCCTCCATAATTCGTGTCCATTGATGCAATGATAACCTTCAGCATTCATGTCAGTGACTGCATTAACAACTAAATAAATTGAAAATAGTATCGCTCTAAAGTGCAAAAAGACATAAAAAATATATGACAACCAAGCAGCAACTGTGATCCCCGTGATATTATCCTGGATATAAAACACAAATCCTAAACAAACAGTCGCGCTAGAAAGTTTTGAAAAAGTATTATAGAATAGCAATGATTTGCATTCATTGTCCATCAAGTGCAGCTGAAGATGCCTAACTATTTCATTAGTTCAAAAAACACTGGGCTCATTGAGCCACTAGTAAATCCCAAGTGATTAGTGACAGGAAAATATGTGCATCAAAGTGAAAAGCTCTTGATAATAAGAAACAAATTGTGAAAAATAGAAAATAGCAGCACAGTTCCAATTAAATTGTGACTTTTCTTGTATAGATGTACAGACATCCGCCTCTATTCCTTTGTGGGTATTCACCACCACCAAGGAGCTTGCACACCATGTGGGATAGAGAGATGGGTACTCTTACCAGAATAGATCGACTAGTGAGTCAATCAAGCAGGCAGCCGTAACCTGCTGCAAGGTGTATTGAAGGCTCTCTCACTCTCCCAAAACTGTGTCTTGATGCAGGATCCAGAATATATAAAGCTTGCATTCAACTTCCCCATCGGCACATAACATAAGGAAAAAAGGGGGATGCCAATAGTGTAATTCCGTAAACCATACGTTTATTTAAAAATAAAAGTGTATACTTAAAGATACAAGGTAAAATCGCACTGATATATTAAAAGCCGGCATAACAGTGTGCAGCGCTGAACTCGCTCCGCCCTACATGTTTCATCTTAAATGACGTCTTTCAGGTGCCCTTGGAAGATGTAATTTATGACGAAACATGTAGGGCGGAGCTACATGCTAACGTCACCACACCTACACCCGGAAGGACGGGCGAGTTCAGCGTTGCACACTGTTATGCTGGCTTTTAATATATCAGTGCGATTTTACCTTGTACCTTTTGTGAGTATCCACTTTTATTTTTAAATAAACGTATGGTTTATGGAATTACACTATTGCCACCCCCTAGGAATAGTGAGTCGATCTATTCTGGTAAGAGTACCCATCTCTCTATCCCACATGGTGTGCAAGCTCCTTGGTGGCGGTGAATACCAACAGAGGAATAGAGGCGGATGTCTGTACATCTATATAAGAAAAGTCACAATTTAATTGGAACTGTGTGGCTATTTTTTATTTTTCACATTTTTTCACAATTTTTTTTCTTATTATCAAGAGCTTTTCACTTTGATGCCCATCTTTTCCTGTCACTAATCACTTGGGATTTACTAGTGGCTCAATGAGCCCAGTGTTTATTGAACTACTGCCTTAACATCTGCCAGGAGTGGTGTGAGTGCAGTAATAATCTTCCATCCCCCTACAGTGAACAGTACAGTCTCTGTTTCAGTACCAGGTGCTGGAACACAGAGTGCATTCCAGTGCCTGGTAGTCCACTGCCACTCTTCTATCTATCTATATATATATATAGATAGATAGGACACATATATGGTGTCCTTTATGTTGGGCGCCAGGGATGTGTAGAGCTTCTCTGGAGCGCAAGTGCTGTTTGTTAAAAGGCCTTGTGATTGCATACAGACTTTCTTGCATTCTTCTAAATATCTCTGATAATTCTCTTTTCTGAAGATTAAGTAATAGACACAGCTCTTTTCCATAAAACACAAATCCTTTTGAAATGTATTTAAAACCATGTAATTAAAAAGATGAACATTTTTGAAGTCCAGCCAATGTGACAACCATGACCGCACAGAGAACAGTGGAGATGTGAGTGTAACCTTGAAGGAGCAGGAGGTCATTTGCAGGCTTACCCGGTGGAGTAAAAGGCCCTTTTCACATGGATGAAAAGCTCCATTGACTGATGAAAAATGGACATCAGGGCATTTCTATGGGCAAATGGATGATCGTCTGTTTATATCAGTGTCCATTCAGGTCAATTTTTTAAACTGAACAAGACTATGTTCTGTTCTATGTAAACAGACATTTTTGCATTGGTTGTGACTCTTTCCAGCTGTCAGTACATTTTTATTTTTAGATTTAATTACGTTTTCAAATGTTACCTTCTTGCAACTATAGCTATAGATGTCTGATAGCATTCTTTGCACATTGTGAGGGAAATTTATCAAGCAAGACGCTAACAGAATCAGGCACATATCTATTGTAGATTTGGCTGCCTTTATTTCAACAAGGGGTTTCCAACAGATTGTGTATCTGTGACTCATCATCTCCTGGGCAATCAACCAATACTGTTTTGAAAAATCTGCGGCTTTTTTGGCATTTTAATTTGGACCAATTTGCCATTAAAGTATAACAAAATGCAATACTTTTTTTTAAAGTTTTGTACAGGGTGGAGAGGGATTAGAACACCTAATGCTGTCTGTGCCCCCATTTGGGAGATTCACCCTCTCTATTTATTTGTAATTTTTACTGATAAGACCAAGACTAAATGTGAAAAAAATCTAAAATTTTGGCCTATCGCCATAACAGAAATAGAGTGAAAATTTTCTAATGGGTACACTTGTTCTGTTGACAACCAGGGATACTGTATACATACACCAATTATCTGCGTTTGGATAAAAATGTACATTAGCAGCCAGCACCAGTAGGTTGATTACATACATTAAACGGCATACAAAAGGGGGTGCAGTGCTAACCAGGTTTTCAACAATAAGTCTCTGATATAACAGTCTCTAATAAAATTTATATAACAATCCCAAATAAGTGATGGATAGTGTAGAGTCCCCACACTAGCTTCTGTGAAAAAGAAGTACATGCACACTCGTCACTAAGGATGGGGTCAGCCGTGTTTGGAACCGAACGTGCCCGATCCCGCCAGGAAGTTTGCACTGCGCCTCACTAATCACAGGCAGTGAAACATTTCCCGATGCGCGGCTGCAGCGATCGGGAAATGTTTCACTGCCTGTGATTAGCGTGGCGCAGTGCAAACTTCCTGGCGGGATCGGGCATGTTCGGTTCCGAACACGCCTGAGCCCATCCTTAGTGACGAGTGTGCATGTACTTCTTTTCCACAGAAGCTAGTGTGGGGACTCTACACTATCCATCACTTATTTGGGATTGTTATATAAATTTTATTAGAGACTGTTATATCAGAGATTTATTGTTGAAAACCTGGTTAGCACTGCACCCTCTTTTGTATTTTGTATGCTGTTTATGGTATGTAATCAACCTACCCAAGGAGATCCAAATTATAAATCAATATGATCAGCAGCATCGATAGTACCATCATCCGCATAGTCCGATGTAAGCGACACCTCGTCAGACGACAAAGTAGTACCCTAGCTCAGGCTATGGTTGTCGTCATACCTGTCTTGTCCTGTTGCTGCAACATTAGTGTCACCACCTCTATGTTGAACATCAAAGTGGTACCTATTTCGAACCAGTCTAAAACCTTGAAGTATTTCCTCTGAGTTCTCTTGCTCTGATGCTCACATTCTCATACTGAAGAATTTCAGATAGAAACGTCTGTGCATCTCTAAGAGGGATGACAACGCCCCTTGGAATGTCCGAGTTCGCAACCAGGGATACCCTCACTTTGGAGGGATCTCTTCTCATTCCTGTATTGGCTGTAGGGCAGCAAGTTAAGGGAAATCTCCCCAATGGGACTCAGATGGCAAAAAGCAAGGCTTACAACCCTCCCTTACTGTCCAAAATAGAAAAAAGAAAAGTTCTACTTTAATATAACGCACGCCTATTTCTGTTTATAGGTACTAGCTAAATTCAAATGGTTTTCCACCCGATTAGATCTCAATTATTGTTTTATTCACACATAAAGCTTCCTCCTAAACCTGACCAACAAAATTAAATCACATTCCAGGCATCTGTGCCTCTTGGAATGGATAACCTAGATTTTATAGCTCTCTTTCAAGTCTAGACTGACAGTCAGTCAGAAATGGCTATTATGTGCATTGCTGCACACTGATGATGAAGATGACAGTTTTACCGAACTTGGAGTTCCAGTAGAGGGCTTAGTCTTACTGCCTAGTAATATTTTTGCTCAATTGGGGTTTCTACATTCCTAAAGGTTTTTTTTTTTTTTACCCGTCACTAGACAATATATTTAGTACTGTATGACAGAGCTTATCCAGTTAGCAAAAGGCTTTTAAAATAATATTTACTTCATGACAGGCACATACTAAAGGAGCATATGAGCAAGGTATGTTATGTGATTATGGCACAGCAGTTGGAGTACTCGCTGACCCTTTGTGCTATTTTTTAATTTATACTAGATGTCAAGCAGGTTTTATTTATAAAAGTTTAATATCTTAGTTTTGCTCTAGTGTTTTCTTTTTGAACAGTAACATTATGGGGGTATTCTTGCTTGTGGTGATTAGGTTAAGAACATATGAGATATTAACCAGGCCTTTAGGCCTAATCCGTCCTTCCAGGCCTTGTCATGTGGCCCTCGCACCAAGTTATGCAGCTGGAACATGGCAGAACTCCTCTTACATCACCTCCGGGTTCTCACATTCCACTCTTGCTTCCCACTGTCAGTTGTAAACCCAGACGCCTTCTAAGGCGAAAGCTTTGCTCAGTGACTTCCAGATCCAACGGATCCCTGCACACATTTGCGGTGGGGACAGATCTCCAGAGAGGGAGAGAGTGATCTCCCTGCTAGGCTAGCCGCCTACACATGGGGTACTAGAGCCAGGCCAGGTAGCAGAGCGAGCGAGATGCAAGGAAGCTTTGGGAGAGTGTTTGAGGTTTAGGTTGCAAACCCTTCACTCTGTACACAGCACACTCCTGAACTTTGCACTCTGTACCTAGTGCACCCTTAAACTCTGCGTTTGGTACATAGTAGAACTAGAACACCCCCTAAACTCTGCACTCTATATGTAGCATAATGCTGAACCCTGCATTCTGTGCATAACGCACTCCTGAACCCTGCACTCTGTACATAATGCACCCCAGATACAACCAGCCTCACATTGCTGATGCGGCCCACGATGAATTTGAGTTTGACATCTCTGTCTTACAGTATACAAATGTCTGACTTCTGTTTACCTCCCTGGTGCCCAACCTGCAGCCCAGGGGCTTTTTGGCACTAATTCTGCAGCCTTTGACAGCCCTGCAGTCATTCAGTAGTCTGTGTTTTCTTTTGCTTGCCTACACCATTGAAGGAAAAATATTCTTTAGACTGATTTGTAGTAGGTCCATTTTTTTGTTTCTTTTTGTTTTATGATGGAGAAAAATATCAAATGTGCCACAAGTAAGTTTTATGGAGCTGTTGTGAGCACAAAAGTGGGAACGTTGATTTGTAAAGGGGATGTAATATCTGTGATCTCTAGCAATCCCTTGTAGCTCGTCTCCCAGCTATGACCTTCCTCTGAAACATGTCCCTAGTCTCCATCAACACCTGCAGCATGTGTGCAGTCGTTGACCACCTCCTGTTGGCATGTCTGCAGTCTGACAGCCTTCTGTAGCATTACATTCACTTATTATGTGTGGCCCTTTAGTTATTTTAGGCTAGGTTAACACTTATGCAGTTTGCCGTTGTTGCATTTTCCCAGTGCATTTTTGTGGGTGTATTTTGGCACTTGTTTTTGTTGCATCTTTGGGAGGTATCTGTTGTCATACAGGAGAAACCATCAAAAACACAAGCACTGCATTTCTGTTTCAATAGTTTTTTTATTTAAAGTGTTTTACAAAGGTAAAGTGATAGACAGAAACATATAAAAATAAAGTCTACAGTTGGCTGCACTTGAATCATCCAAGAGTAAACAAAGTGCAAAACCGCGATGCCGGCGGCATGGAGCATTAACGTAGAAATTACTATAATAGTAAAGCGTAAAGATACACACTGACCATCATAAGATCACCATTAGGAATTTGCATTAACATTACAAACTTTTAAGATTATAAAAGATTATTATTATTATATTAAGATTATAAAGAAAAAGGATGGAGGGGCAGGAGAACCCAAACTGAGAATGACAATATAGGCTATACAGTGGGGGATAAATGAGCAACCCTTAGAGGGAAACTCCTCCTTTATTCGCCCAGCCTGTAGGGGCAGGGAGAGAATTGCGAACACCTATAAACACAGAACATGGTTCTCCAACCATACATTAATTAAAAAACAGAGAGAGGGGGCTCCCTAAGTACAACTATCCTCAAGGAGTAGATGGAAAGAGCAGGTAGAGCCGAAAAGAAGAGCAGAATCAGGGGTGGGAGGGGGCAAACTAGAGGAAATCAAAGAGAAAAGATCAAGATCTCCACTCCATCCGCACCCTCGACACCCTCCAGAGTACTTCCCTATACAGGAGTTTGAAGATATTGGATCCAAGGATTCCAGACCCTTTCAAGCCGAACAGTAGCATCACGAAGTGTATTAACCAACTTTTCATTAATCATTATTCAGGTAAGCTTATGCTTCATTACCGCCAACTGAACCACAGGCTCTTTTCAGGCAGTGGCGATAGCAATTTTGGCTGCCAGAAACATAAAGTAAATTAGAGTCTGCAAATGGCAGGGTATCCCCTCCACGGGTTGATTAGGTAAAGCTATTTTGGGGTCTTTGACAACATTTACCATGGTCACAGAGTATATTAAGTTGTGGGCTCTGATCCAGAAGCGCCAAACCTTACTATATGACCACCACGTGTGGAACATTGAGCCCACCTGCCCACAACCTCAAACACAGAGCCGAGGAATCTGAGTACATTCGATGTAGATGCGCGGGCACTAAATACCAACGAGAGACCACCTTAAAGCCTGCCTCTACCAGGGAGATATTCATAATGCCCTTGTATGTCTGCATAGTCCATTGGTTTTCCGATATTTCAACCCCCAAATCTTTTTCCCAGGCCACCATATAGGGCAGTTTACCTGTGACTTTAAAAAAAGACTTCATATAGTTCAGAGATACCGCCCCTCTGGAGCTCACTGCGATAACACCTATTTTCAAAGGCCGTGCGAGTTAAAACATCAGGTGCAAGTTTACTAACAGACCTTAGAAAATGCAATATTTGGTGCAAGCTGTTGGACAAAATACGAAGCGGGGCGTAGTCCTCTATGATCAAGGAAGTGGCCCTTGTCAATCCACCATTGGAACTCCCGGGCTCATAGGCCGAGTGGAAAGGGTTATGAAAAATGTGCATGACAGGTGTATGGGGGGACCTGAGCAGCACTGATTTACACAGCGTGCCCCATAAACGCAAGGAATGGGATAGTGTACAACAAAGCACTGCGTTTTTTACGCATATCTGCTGTTATTCTATTGAATCAAAAACACACCCTTTATTAAAAACGCACCAGTTGAAAACACACAGATGTGAACATGACCCATAGGAAATATTGTTAAATGGACTGTAGTGCGTTTCTGCTAAAACTGAAACCAGACTGAAAAACATTTAGGTGTGAACAAGGCCTTGTAGAAGCCACACTTAAGGCTTCCTAGCTCATGTAAGTTGACCTCCGCTTTTTTAAATACCCTGCAGTCTTAAATGTGATACCATATAACCCCAAGCTTATCTATCCCCTAACCAATTTCTGTTTGCTAACCTGTCTTTAACACCTTCCCTCTATTTTAATATTTATCCAAACCCTAGAATTAGCCCTCAAACATTAATTTAACTGTAGATGTGTATTTTATGCCTAATCATTTTGTGAAATGTGTTGATTATCAATGCATTTTAAGGCTTCTAATTTGGAATCACTTAGCCACCAACAAACATCTTTCACCCACAGCGGTATATGTACAGATCATGCGATGTGTGATAAGAACCAAGTTCACTTTTAACCCTAAAGCTGGATTCACACACATGCGATGCGGGAACCAGCGTGATTCCAGTGCGGGTTCCCACATCGCATGTCTCTCGCAGGCAGTTCACACTGCCCTATGTGAACCGCTGTGGATGTCAATACAAAGTTAATGACACCCCTAAAACGGTTCGCAGATCGCAGTGTGAACTGTGAAATGTTGCAAGAATTGGATCGCATAGGTGAGAACACCCGTGCGATCCGATTTCCAGTGCGGACTAAAAAAAGGGTCCTACACCATTTTGGTCCAAATGTGATACAAATTCAGCCATACAATGAACCTTTTAATCTGCTCCCTAAAACTGTACCCCACCATTTACATGAAAATGCTGCTTTAACCATCCTTAACCACTTGAGGACCAGAAGGATTTCCTACGTTAGGACCAGAGCACTTTTTGCATTTCGGCACTGCGTTGCTTTAACTAACAATTGCGTGGCCATGCGACATTGCATCCAAATTAAATTTGCATCCTTTTTTTCACACAAATAGAGCTTTCTTTTGGTGGTATTTGATCCCTTCTGCGTCACTTCTGATCACCGCCATTAACAAAAAAAGAGCAACAATTTTGCAAAATAAAAACAATATTTCTTACTTTTTGCTAAAATACATATCCAAAAAAAAAAAAAAAAGTAAAAGAACAAATTTATTTATTGGTTTTGGCCGATTTATATTCTTCCTCATATTTTTGGTAAAAAAAAAAATCACAATCGGCATTTATTGATTGGTTTGCGCAAAAGTTGCCGCGTTTACAAACCATGAGAATTAATTTCTTGCGTTATTACAATTTTTTTTTTTTACTAGTAATGGCAGCAATCTGCGATTTTTATCAGGACTGTGATATTGCAGCGGACATGTCGGACATTTTTGACATTTTTTTTGGGACCAATGACATTTATACAGCGATCAGAAATTTAAATATCCACTGACTACTGTGTGAATGTCATTGGCAGTGAAGGGGTCAACCTGCAGGGGGCAATCTAGGGGTCAACTGTGTTCCCTAGGCATGTTCTAACTGTGAGGGGGCTGGACTGGCAGGGGCATGAGAGATCTAACTGATCCCAGCGGCAGGGATCAGTACCGCCTGACAGAACGGGGAACCGCCGCTTTTACATCGGTGGTTCCCCGTTCTTCCTCTCTGCTAGGCAATCGAGTCTGCCGGAGCCGTGGCCACACTCCTGCAGAGTGTGGCGGGCACGAGGGTGTGGCAGGGCGTTCCCGCCCGCGCCAGTCGCCGTTTGCAGATGGCAATTCGCGGGACGCTGCCATGGTGCAGCAGTAAAAGTACACGAGCCGGTCGGGAACCGGTTAACATAATCCCTAACACCGATTTAGTGCTTGTTCACACCAGATGCAGTCCAGTGCATTTTTAATCAGCATAAAATATGGCATGCACAGTTTTCCCTGTATTTCAGTAGCCCTAGTTCATACTAGTGCAATGTGTTCTAGTGCAAAGTAGAACATCCTGCATTTTTTTCTGTACAGAATGCAGCAAAACACATCAAAAAGGCATCCGAGCACACATGTCCTGAATTGAGATGAAAAAAAAAAACTGGGTAAAAACACACCACAACACATCAGGAAAAGGTTATGCAGGGATGTATTTGGAATGCAGAAATTGTGGTTTGAACCAGCTCTTAAAGTGGATGTAAACCCTCACATAATTGAACAGCCTCAGATGATACACAGAGCTGAAACAAATCTCCCTACATAAGTTTTACATCTATATATGCTGATTGGAGGAAAGGCACCACCCCCCCACCCCACATAGGCAGACTCTCTCAGAGCTGTTCTATGAATAGTTTAGCTCTGTGTTAATCTGTTTATAGCTCCCTCCCCGACACATTTCAGGTTGGTTTTATCTTGTGTGTTGGAGAACTTGTCAGCAGTTATCAGGCTGATAACAGAAGAACGGAGCAGGAGAAAGCCATGGGGCTTAGTGCTTTGGAGAAGGACAAGAAAACACGACATATGTGCCCAGCTCAAAATTCAAGAATCGGGTTTACATCCAGAGCTAAAGTCTCAGAAGGAGCTTGGTTTGTCACAACTCTTGGATATACTTCTACAATAGTATACTCATAAACTCCAGCTCCAGGGTCCAGGGAGTGCTGGCATCAAACCAGGATTGTGTTAAATGACAGGGTTTGGGGTTTTAATCTCAAATTGGGCAAAGGTTAAGCTCCTTTTTCATCATAAGATTCTAGGGAAGACAAAAACCGGTAACTGGTTTCTTCACTGTTATCTTAGGCACTTTAAGATAGGTCAGGTTAATTATAACCTCTGGAATGCCATATTCACTTTATTAGGCACCAGGGCTATCAGTGCTAAAAGTACCTTGAGTCTGATATTGGCACCAGAAACGAGTGGTTCATGTGTACTACTGTTACATTTCAATACTCTGGTCAGGTAGCTACAGTGATGTAAAGTATTTGCATTTCATATTTGTAAAACATTTCACTTAGGCCCCTTTCACACTTGTGCCACTTGTCCTGCGACTTGGGACTGCAAAGTCGCATGACAGGTTGTACCCCATGATTTTAAATGAGTACCGTTCTTATCTGTGCCACTTCAATTTGCAGTGACTTCAAAGTAGTCCCTGCACTACTTTGGTCCGACTTTGCTTCAAGTCGTATCATAATCGTGGCAAAATTGCGGTAAAATCACGTGACTTTTAAGTCGCACAAGTGTGAAAGGGGCCTTACTAAATATGTTGTTTACCTCCTGTTGTGATTTACACACTTCTGCCACACTATGCGACCGGGTGTTCATATTTTTTTGCAGTTTGCGACACTTTCCCTTCTCCAGCCTATAATTGCCCTTCACTACTATGCATGGGCTGCTAATGTGTGGGGAGGGGGTCTGGATATTCTAAGCAGTTATTACCTTGCACTGCAAGGTCTGCTGTTGCAGTTTTAAGTTTGAACTGGATTTTCCTTTTACCATAAAAAACAGTTCAGATATCCAGACCAATAATAATATGGGTGTGTTTGGGTATTTATGTCATTTTATCACAGGATATGCTGGTTTGCTTGTCATTAAATCTACAGTCTTTTGATCTCTTGTTTTTAATATGGGAATCATAGTTAATTGTTACTGATAAACTACAGGTCAAAGTTCTGATAAAGAAAGTTCAGCCAGGTCTCCATTATTTACATAGCTGCCTCCTTCATAGTATTTGTGGCATGATTAGCCAGCTGTTTTATAACATACTTCCACAGAATAATCTCAATGTTCTTTATCTAGTTGGTTTCATAAGTATTTGACATGGGACTTGACCTTAAAGTGGAACTTTAGGAAAATTAAAGAGGAAGTAAACTTCCTTCGATTTGTTTGTATAATAAGGCTTACCTGTAGGTACTGTAAATATCTCCTAAATGTGCGCCGTTTTAGGAGAGACTTACTGTATATGCAGCCGATGACCTGTGCCGTTTCTTCAGAGCCCTGTGCCGTGACTGGCGGCTTCCACGCGCATGCGCGGGAGTGATGTCGTGTGGCTCCGGCCAGTCACACAGCCAGGTCCGCGGACCCAGAAAGAAGACGGGTGAAGATGGATGCAGCCTGTAGGGGTGACAACGAGGGCTTCGTTTGCAGGTATGTTTCACATAATGTGCTAGTATGAGATACATACTAGCACATTATGCCTTTACTTTGCAGGTCAGAAAAAAAGAAAAGAAAAAGAAAAGCGGTTTACTTCCTTAAGTCTTCTAGATCACTTCAGTCTCGGCTCCTTTTGCTGGTATAGCTATGTAAAACATTAAAATGTTTAAAATGCAGTAATACACTGTTTCACCCTGCTCTACACATGCTCAGTTGCTCTCCATTTTTAGGCACAACCAAATTTGTAGAGGCCGATCTACTAACAGCCTTCAAGCAGAATTAAACCCTCCTATACTTTACAGCCAAGGAAGCTGCTTTTGTTTGATCTGCAACTGCCACAGTGCTGCACATGTAATCAGTTCTGACACCAGGCATTTGATGGTTTGACAGTTTGGTTGAGGACACAAGCAAATGTGACCGTTAGCAATCCTGGCATTCCAGGAATGTAACTGTATTTTGAAACTGTTGAATCCATGGGTTTAATTCTGCTTTATGATTTACTGCTGTTCAGGGGCTCTGGGCTTCAGCAAAATGGCAGCCTCTGGCAAGAAGAAACAGGAGCAATGCTGGAGGCAATTTACAGCTCACGCTAATTTTGGCAGCAGAATTATTAACGTGGAATGTATTTTCCTTGCTAAAGAACATTCTTTATCAAGTTGTTATAGGTAAAGTTGCACTTTAATTACTGAATGAAAACAATACAAAAGCCTTATCACAACCTCAAAATAAACTTAAAAGTGGACATATGGAACATTTTGCTTTTAATGGTCTAGAATAAAATTACAAAAAAAAAAAATATTCTTAAAATATATATAATTGAATCTCCAGTAAATGTCTACCCAGGGATCAATGTGACCTTGCATTGCCAGTATAACAGCTGGTGACTGTCGCGTATCTCAGATATATTTATATATATATATATATTTTTTTTTTAGGGGTTCATTCATACTCATCAGTTGCAGTTTGTTAAATGAGTGGCACCACAATGTGTGCAAGGTGCATTACGATTCTATTTATTCTCAGTAACACCTCCGTGCACTAGGGCAACACACCTCCAGTGTGCGTTGCAGTGTGCTGCGTCAGAAAAAATGGTGCTTGTCTGTTTCTTGGTCCATTTTTATTTTTTTTGACAGCTCATTGAAATGAAGACTGCCTTCTAAAGGCTGTTTTTATTTTGTAGAAACAACAAACATGTCATACAAACTTGCTCTGTGTAATGGTTTTGCACAAAGCAGCCCCAATCCTACTCTTCTTGAATCCTTCACCAGCGCTCCTGGCCCCTCCCCCCTACTGAGGGCCCCCCAACAAGCTGCTTGCTATGGGGGCACTCGTCTGTGCTCCCGAGCCAGCTCTGTATGTCTATAAAACAGTACACGGCTTGGCCCCACCCCAGCTCTGTCTTCACTAGCTGTGATTGACAATGGCTCCCGCTGCTTTGTCTGAGCCAATGAGGAGAGTGAGTGAGTTCCTCAAGGGGGAGCTGCTTACAGAAGGTTTTACACATTAATGCATTAAAATGGACGTAAACCCGGAAAAAAAAAATGTAACTAACAATTCTGCCTAGTAGAATATAGGATGTCATGTCATCTGTGCCCTGTCTTGCCACGACAAGTTAATCCAGCTCTGAGCAATCCACTTATTTTTTTTCAGTAGGAAAAAGACACGCAGCGAAACATGTGACTGTTTCTTCCTCCATGTTGTGACTGACAGCTCATTTCCTTATCTCATGCATGAGCATACAGAGCGTTACATCACTCCCCCTCCTTTCTTCTCCAGCTCTCCCAGGATTGGCTGCTCCATACCTCAGCATGATTGGGCATGCTGATGTCATGTAGTGACTTTCCTGAGTTTTGACAGGATGTTTCTCAAAACTCAAGAGTAGGAGAGTGTAGAGGTGGGTGGGTAGTCTTGTGACATCACAACTCCACCCACCGAGCTCCAGCAAAGAGACCTACCCACTGATTCCAGAGATTTGTTGGGCTGCTACTGCTGAAGAGGGTGACATTTGCAAGCTATGGATACATGCAGGAGGTTTGCACATATACATCTATATTAATACTGTGTCATCAGTTTATACTGTGTCACAGAACCCAGGTAGTTTAACACATGACAATGGACATCCTGTGTGTTGTTTAGCTGTAGGGACATCTGGGTGGTCATTAGTTTGAATGAGCTGCCAATACACCAAAATGGAAAGCAGCATTTTTTTTTCTGATGCCAACACATCAAAATGGATAGCACCATTTTCTCCATTGCAGCAAACCATTGCCATATGTTGTGGTGCTGTGCAGTGTACATATATCAAAGTGCTTCCTTAGTACACTGGGGTGCACAGTAAAGCAAGGCATTAACACAACACACCATGCACTCACTGCAACTGTTAAGTGTATGTGGGCACTTAGTCATTTGTTTATCAGATGAAGCTTGTGAAAGAAACATCTGCTGGTCTAAGTTGACATTTATTTTATATTTTCCTGTTGTCTTAAGGCTACACATCTGAAAACAGAAACAATAACCTATGAAGAAAAAGAACAGCAACTGGTCATCGACTGTGTAAAGGAGATTCGTAAGTGTTAAAACAAACTTTGTTACTTAGTTTTTACACAGGGAAAATTATTCCCTTCCAGGAGAATTTCTTAGCACAGCCCTGACAGTATGGGGAGTTGTGCTGGCCAAGATTAAAGTGGTTGTAAACCCCACTCATGAAATTTGACCTAAGCACATATATCTGTAGTGTTTACTTATCGCTTTCCAAAGCTCTGAATGCAGTGTCTTTCTGCTGCTCCATTCCTGTATTATCAGCAGAGTCACTTCTGACAAGTTCTCCGACACATGAGATAACAGCAGCTGACAATTTGTGTCGGGGAGGGGGGCTTAGAGGTAGATAAGCAGAGAGCTTGTCTATTCATAATACAGCTCTGCATATTCCTTCGTTCCTCTGCCTATGTGGAGGGGGTTGTGTGCCTTTCCTCCAATCATCTCTCACACAGTGTATGCCCAGACTCCACACTCACCCCTATGTGCTGCTGAAATGCGAAGAAAGATTTTTAACATGATCTGCACTCTCCAAAAAGTGTGGAAATGGAAAGACAGCAGATATACATGTAAAACTTATGTAGGAAGATGTGTTTAATCTCTGTGTATCATCTGAGGCTGTTCACTTCACTGGGAATAGGAGAGGATTTACGTCCACGCTAAAGGTCGTCCACCAAATATGAATTTTTAAATGATGGCTTGATTCTGTTAGGCAGAATTACTCTTTGGCTTCATATATATTTTAGGGGCTGCCATTGAGATCTGTGTCGAGGATTCTGAGTCATTCTCCTGTTTTGTGCTTTATAATATGAAAGAGATGAGAAGTATACCAAGGAGTCGTAGACCACCCACTTCCCCTTAATAGTGGTAGCAGGTGGCAAACATGAGGGGGAACCAGCTACAGACCTCTCATAGCTTTTTCAGATTCATTCACACAGCATCACATGCTCAGTTTTAGCTTGTCAGTTCAGAGGCAGCAAGGTTGCAATGCTATGCATGTTTCATCACATCAAACATGTACCTTCCTTCATGTCTGTGTTTTGCTACAGTTCACCTCACCTCTCGGCTGTGTTTCAGCGTGAATGGGGCACTTAGAAAACATATGTTTCTCTAGTCGTCTGTCCAGGACAGCACTAGAGAGATAGAGCTCCTCCTCCGAAGGCAGGAAACACAAGGATTAAGTCTTTAAAAGGGCGCCTCCCCTTCCTCTCCTCAGTTTTTTGTGTTTCCTCCACGGAGGAGGAGGCGGGTGTGGGAGCTCTTAGACTGCTCACCTGTGAGTAGTGGATGATGGGTCCCCCGGTCAGGCACAGAGGGAAGCTGAGACCGGCGCTTCTCCCCCCAAGTAAGTCCAAGGGGACTGAACGCTCCCCGCACATGTCTGCGGCTCCTGGCTGCGGGGCTGGAGGAGATCCTGGGCAGACTGTGAGGGGGGCGGGCGTTGTGCCTTGAGTTCCGGCCTGTGGAGCGCAGGGGGGAGGGCGGGGACTTCCGGGTCGTCACTTCCGGTTCCGGGTCCCGCGAGGAGCATGGACGCCGGAACCAGCCTGTTTTCTTTAAAACAGAGCCGGTCGCAGTGCTGGAGTCCTGGATCCTTCTACAGCGCAACGGCGCAATGCAGCAGGAAGCGATGGACCCACGCGAGGTGTCCGGCCTTGAGTTCCGTGTTGCGGGCGGGGGGAGTGTCAGACGGGTCCTAGAGGAGGTCGGGGCGTCGGTCCTCGGCGTCTGTACACGCCCCTCGCAAGTCAGGGGAACCTGAATGAACCCCCCTCTTCGCGGCCAGAGTCGAAGGGAGACACGGACTGGCCCCCTGGGTAGTAGGTGATGAGTGTCCACTCGTCAGATTCTCGAGGGTGTGGGCGGAGGAGGAGGCACCTCCTTTGTGTTTTTTGACTCCTCTCCTTCCCCTCCGCGGGAAAATTT
>BLSH010448856.1:644799-689042 GCA_018402905.1 Glandirana rugosa | reverse complement strand
ACCACTTCTAATTTACGTCTTTTGTAACTACATTCATGTTGCTTATGTGTTTCCCAAGTAGTTTTTCCGACTGGAACTGGGCGTGGGGGCGGAGCCAGCCCATACGTATATGCTGTCGTGCTTTGCATCAGGAAAGGAAAATTACCGTCAGGTAAGTAT
Source organism: Glandirana rugosa (assembly GCA_018402905.1). Taxonomy (NCBI): domain Eukaryota; kingdom Metazoa; phylum Chordata; class Amphibia; order Anura; family Ranidae; genus Glandirana; species Glandirana rugosa. The sequence goes on along the minus strand of BLSH010448856.1, from coordinate 688,883 downwards.
ACAATTTTCCGTTTTCTTGTATTTGTCGGTTTTAGAGGACTTTTTGTTATTATTCCAGATAAGCTACTTTTACCTACTTTTTTTATTTTTTGTTTATTGCTTTATAAAGTTTCCAACCTCGTTTCAGGGATTGTTTTGGAACCGATATAAATAAAGTCAGTTTTACTGAATGTTTGAAAATCCTACAGCCTTTTTGATGAACCCTTTGTGTATTCGTTGTACTTACATCAATGTTTTCTGCATTTAATCTTCACCATGTTCTGGTGTCTTGGTGAATGGAAGTTAGCATGCACTGCTAGTAGAAATTATTACATTCTGCACTAGAGTAACTTGTAGGCAAGTGTTAAAATATAAGTGCTGATCATATGGCATTAGTTGTTGTCTTTTTTTTTTATAGAGATAGTATAAATTTGTGAAGTTGTTTAAGAGCACCAAAATAGGCTCCTCAGCAGTTAGCCGTCATCTGGTTAGCTGGCAGAAATATGTTTCTATCCTAAGTATCACAATTAGGAGACGATGCCATAATGTTTTTTTTTAATGATAGTTTGCACAGAAAATAAACGTTAATTTTTCATGTTAGAAAACAACCAAAACGAGTGTTTGATACAGTGAAAGTGGCGAATGAACTGCGCTGCCGATCTTCTTCTGCATCAATACCTGGCTCTAACCGTTCTGGAGTGGTGATGACTGCCCTTCCCTTTGAATCTGGAGCAAAGATTGAGCAGACAAAGTCTAATGTCCATCCAACTGAACAAGGCACAAAGGAAAAGTAAGTGAGAAACAAAGTGTTTAAGTATTTGTGTGGCTGTATGATGAGTAATCTTTTAAAGCCTCATCCTCTTAAATGTTGTGGATCTAGAAAACATTAAATAAAATACAATGATTTAGTTAATGGTTGCCCAGCAATAGGGTGTAGCATACATTTTGTTCCTGAGCCTTAACTGAAGCTGTCATGACCTTTCTTATTATCCTGGTGAGTGTAGTGCTGCATCACTGCCAAATCTATACATTTTCTAAGTCCACTGAAATCAATGCTCTCTCTATATGACTGATACCTTATCCCAGCAGTTGGGAAGCATGGAGGCCAAGTGAGGTGAAATACAAAGCTCCCAAAGATAGCTAGCCTTCAAATCTCTATTTAAAGGAGAAGTACAGGCAAAGTTCGCAGGAGTGCAGTTTGTTCCGTGACCAATGGTCGGGATCCAACCAGGATCCTAGACCCGCACCTTGCTCAGCCTCAGCTGCTGAGAGCCTGAGCCAGCCGCTCTGGCTTTTTCCAAAGCTATAGTGGCCCTGTTGGGGGGGGGGGGGGATGTTAGAGCGGAGAACTGGTGGCTGACAGTCATCCCCTCTCTGCTCAGAGTGGCAGGGAGAACTGAGCAATCAGCGGTGTTTGAGAGGAGAGCTAGGTGCCCAACAACAGCCAGTTTTGCACTGCACCAATGACCGCGCCCCATGCTTGATCAGTTAGCACCAAATTACACACTAGAGTTTCCAGTTTGCTCATCATGTCCAGCGCCAGTGTTTCCATTGTTTCCCATGTTGCTGATATTGGCAAAGCTTTCGATGACATGCCTCCTGGGCACCTTCCCTATAACCCTACCCCTCTCTGTGAGTGCACATTTTTATGTTAGTGTCCTAAGATGATGGACCTCTTCTTCTTTGCAGAGAAATCACTCTTCGTTTAGCTAGTTTATTATTTTATCTTTGAATTCTTCAGTCAACTCTTCAATCATCTTTCACTGCCTCCTAATGCCACAAATAGAAGCAGTGCATCTAGATCACTGCAACCTCTGTAAAATCTTGGGAGCTGTACCTGAAACCCATGCTGCTGGGACAACCTGTAATGTTGCTTCAATTACTTGATCCTGCACGGGTGCTCACCTTGGCCAACGTATGTAGTCATCCGCAGGGTGCTATAGAGGTCCAGGGCTGTGGTTCATTCCAATCCAACCCAGACCCTGAAGACCCCTTTCCACTGTGATGGACGAGGCATGGACTTTATATTCAGTCCAGTGTCACCAACTGGTAGGACAGGGTTACCCTGTTTTTCTGACACTTACTGTAAAAATTGGGGCTATGTTTTGGAGTGTATTCATTTTACAGTGTAAATATTTCAAACTTTGTGCTTAAATTCAGCCACTCAGAACTTAGTCTCAGGTGGACAACCAGATGTTAAATGACACCACAAACACACCACAAACTTTATGACCACAAGGGCTTTGCTACAGAATGGTCTGCACCTGTGTTGCTGTGTACTACTTCATGCTCTGTGAGGACCCCACAAGGGGATACAATCACCCTTAGTCACGGTGGAAACCAGAGAAAGGGAGTCATGGCAATATCTCAGGCGAACATTTACTCTTCTGATGGCCCACCCAACACTTAATATCAGTGAGTGATGTTGCTTTCCTTGCACTGGAGCAGGAGCTGATTTCAACACTGGTGTCTGATTAGAGTACTAGTTCAAGCACAGAAGTGGCCTACCTGACAAAAGCAGAATTTTCTGATTTTATGTCTCAATTCCTCAAACACCTACTGAATCTAGTCCATCCATCTCTGTCCAAGGGTAAAGAAAATGACAAGCCCCTGCACCAGCTTCTCTGTCTCTACCTGAGATGGATCCCAATATGCCTGCAGTAGACAAGGCGGACAAAGAACAAGGCGTACATAGAGGCAGTGTTAAAGGAGGCTGTGGAAGATTTTCCTCCCCCACACTCTTTTTAGAGCAAAGCTTCTGAGGGCAAAAGGCCTAGGCATTGTAGAACTTGACTCTCCTCTGTCTCATCATGCTCCTTTTGGTACAAAGAGACCAGCAAAATCTATAAATACATCCCCTGTTTGTAGTGGTTGTTGCAGTATTTAGTACTGCCATTTCAGTCTCAAACATCTCACTGTAACAACTTAAGATGTTTCTTCATTCACAGATTCTCCAGGTAGAACTAAAAGTGCTCTTTACTCTTGCAGGCCCAGCCTACAACCAGCTCTCGCTGCAGTTTCAGTATGGCAAACTGGACTAGGGCATTGAACAACCAACACAATCCTGTATTCCAGGACCATGCTTTAACAAAGCAGTGTGGATGCCCTATAACAATTTCCGGAATAGCTGTAATCTCCAGTTACATGTGCAGAATCTTGTAACAAAAAGCCACACAGCTGAAGGTGCCGGCAAAAAGCTCACATGTATGCCCTTTCAAGGCAGATATCTTTTTTTGGGAAGGCACTAAACCAATTCATCAAAGATGTCACAGGAAGGAAGGCTTTACTTCCACAGTGGAGAATTACAAAACCCCCCTCCTCAGAAGTCTGTACCTCCTCAAAATGCAGGTCACCTAACCACACTAACCAGGCTTTAACTTCAAAACATACGTTCAGCCATTGCTTTTGGAGCAAGAGTTGGGCATCAAAGCCCAACAAGTCTACCCCAAAGCCCTCTTCCCAATTGAGGGGTTCCCTCAATTAGATTAGAGGGGGACATCTGTTACAGTTTGGCTCTCTCTGAGTCCCAGACATCTCAGACCTGTGGGTTCAATCAGTGGTTTTAGGGGGTACAACATAGTGTTTAAAACTATACTCCATCACCACTTTCTTCTAAATCAACCAACAACAACCCAAGGACAGTCACATTTGCAGAATGCCCAGAGCCATCTCTTATCTCAGTGAATGGTTGTGCCAGTACCCCCCACAAGACAGATTCAAAGGTTTCTGTTCAAAGTATCAAAGCCCAAAGGGGGAATTAGTTCTGCTCTGGACATAAAATCTCTCAACAGATACCCTAAAATTCCAAAATTTTGCATTGAATCCACAAGTTTGATTATTGACTCTCGGAGACCAGGGGGATACCTGGCATATCTACACATCCAAGATGCCTATCTGCATATTCCCAATTTATCCACCTCATTAGCGCTTTCTGTCCTTTGCAGTGGCAGACCATCACACTTTCTATCAGCTGTACTCTGAGAGTATTTACAAGCATCCCAGCACCTCTTCTTGCCCTTCGCCCTTCTCAGAACTCAGGTCATCCAGGTCACAAGTTAACTTGATGAATTTCTCCTGAAATACCCCTCTCCCTACCAGCTATTTATAAATGTTCTCAGAACAATTCAGATTCTCTAGGCTTTCCGGGTCATCAGTTTTTATAAACAGGAAAAGTAAAGTATTTTTTTTCTTCTAACATTTCGGTCTCTTTTTTTCCTTTACAGACTTGAAAACAAAAAAAAAAACTGTGTTTATCACTAGCTGTCTAACAGTGATAAACAATTCTTTTGGGTACAATGTTGCATAACCAAGTAATTGTCAGTCAAAGTATTACAGCACTGAAATCTGAAAAATTGCCTGGTAACATGCTGGTAGTGAGGTTGTTAAAAACATGGTGCAAAATATGTGATCACTGAAAATACACACTATTTTTACTTTAGCTTGACAAGTTCAAATTTGACTTAGTGGTTGTAAACCCTTACCTATACCCAGTGAAGTGACTTGCCTCAGGTGATACACAGAGATGAAACAAATCCGCCTACATACGTTGTACCTGTTTATATGCAGTCCTCTGTTCTCTACAGCCATTCAAAGTGCAGAATGTATACAGCTTTTCTGATCTTTCAAAAAGCAGGTGCTGGGGAGCTGAAGATATTTTCTGCAGAGCTCAGGTGTCCTTTTATAAAACTGTGATCAGCCGTGATCCCAAGGATCACGGCTGATCACAGTTCATTTTCGGTTTATAAAGCAGAGATAATCGGGAGAGAAGCTGTTCTTCACCGATTTATCTTTGCACAGGGAGAACTGTCATTCACTGACACAAACAGCCAGTTTATGAATCTGCGATCTCCGCACTTCACTGGCGATCTCGGTCAGAATTCACCCTCCCCAATTCACCAGCTCAGAGGTGGAGAATTGGGGGGGGTGAAGAGGGAATCCCGGGGAAGGAGGAAGATTATAGACTTCCTCCTGCCTCGTTCAGACCACCCAACACATTAGCCATGTCCCCCTGCCCTGTATATGTGTATATATGTATATACATGTATATGATGTATGTGTGTATATATATACGTGTATATATAATGTATGTGTATATATAAGGTGTGTATGTGTTTATGTATACATATATAGTCTAGGGGGGGCTAATAATTTTATTAACTATTTGGGCGGCCTCCTCCGAGAATGCCCGTTACTGAGCGGTGTTAATTTATCACTGCTTAATAAACCGACATCTCTGAGTTTCAGTAAATTTTGGTGCCATAATCTCATAATGTCTCACGAGATCAGGGCGTTCTCCGCAGTTTAAAGCGTTTGTAGATCACTTCACTTCACAAACTGTGCAGTGATTTACACCGCTTAATAAACAGGCACACAGGGGAGAACGATCTCCTCTGTGAATGCCGGAGAACTGAGCAGTGGATTTTTTACACTGCTTAATAAACGGACACCTCAGTGAGAAGAGCTCTGAGAGCTCACTGGAGGAAAGGGACACAACCCCAATTCACACAGCACTCAGGAACCGAGCTGAGGCTGTCATTTACAGGATGGTGCTCCCTACCCTTTCACCTTTATTTTCTTTGTGTCTGGAAAACATGTACAGAAGTGATTCATGCTAATAGCAGAAGAACAAGGCAGCAGACAGAAATCACACTTAGTACCCTGGATTTAAGACAAGTACAAACTATAGAGCAGTGGTTCTCAACTCCTGTCCTCAGGACCCACTAACAGGCCAGGTTTGCAGGATAACTGAAATGCATCACAGGTGATCTCATTTGCTGCTCAGTTATTGCAGAGTTCTAGTCTGCATCTCCCCACGGTAATACTTAAAATCTGGCCTGTTGGTGGGCCCTGAGGATAGGAGTTGAGAACCACTGCTATAGAGGGATATGATTTGAATATATTTTAAATATGTTTTCTGCTTTTACAGGGAACACTTAAAGGTGGGAGATGCTAACTTGGAAACTGCATTGCACAGGCTCCACCTTAGGAGACAAAACTATTTAAGTGAGAAGCAGTTTTTCAAGGAAGAATGTGAAAGGAGGTTGAAATACCTAGAAGATGAACAGGACCAGAGTGGCTGTAGCAGTCCCAATGGAAGTGTCCTGTCCATGTCAACCCACTTGTCAGATTTCACAGACTCTTCAGCTACCTCTAGTACCCTGCGAAGCCTTCTGCCAGAGAAACTGCAGATCGTCAAGCCACTGGAAGGTGTGTATATTTGGAAAAATCTTTCTTAGGCACTTTTGATTTCAGTGAAACATATCTTGTAATGCCTTAAATCGTTAGTAAACTCCATTTTTGAACTTGTACCTACAGGTAAGCCTTATTATAAAGTGAATACCTCCTAAACATGCGCTGTTCAGGAGATATTCACACTGGATGCAGCCGGTGACATCACTGGCGCATGTGCTCTGAAGGGTCAGCATACCCGTGCTGTCAGAGCTCTATGCCATAAACCGTACTCCTCATCATTGCGGCTAAGCCATTCTAAAGACCAGAGCCCACGAACCCGGAAGGAAGATCAGGGGAAGATGGAAACCGGTCAGCGGTGACAGCTCATCGCTGGATGGCTTTTCTCTAAGTTAAGTATTTCATTATATGCTAGTATGCGATGCAACACTTGCAGGGGGATTTTTTTTTTTTTTTTTTCTTGAAAGGCCGTGGCTATATTATGAGCATATTCAAAAATATGAAAATGCTGATGATAGCCCTGCATATGAGTATTTATTTTCTTTACATCATGATTTACCTTCTCAATTGTTTCTTGTTTAATCAGTATTTAAGCCCCCTTTTTTAAATATTTGTACAGGTTCCCAAACTCTCCACCAGTGGCAACAGCTAGCACAGCCAAACCTGGGTACCATTCTAGATCCTCGTCCTGGTGTAATGACCAAAGGATTTAAGCCTCTTCCCGAAGACGCCGAATACCACTTATGTGACTTAGAAGAGGATGAAAAGGAGGACGAGGATGACGACGAACAAGGGATAACTTTCCAAGTGCAGGAAAGAAAGGAAGAAGTGCCACAACCCACTTTAAGCATTTTCCTGCCACCCATTTCTGTGTCATCAGCACCAAGTTCTGGTCAGTGCTCAATAGTGTACATTTTAGGTTTTAGACATTACGGCATGTCGTGCTACCACAACAGCCTATCAGTAGCTATCCTGTTATAGCTTTTTGCTTTACCCATCCACCACTTAGAGCCTTCATAGTCCCCCTAAGTGGGAATGAACTGCCTGCAAATTGAGCCCAGACCCATCCAGTCCTTGAGGCCTGAGAGCAGTTACTGTCTTAAAAGTTTAAAAATGATTGCCGTCTCCTAAACTATTTTCATAAAACATTTCACTACAGCTTTTTATTTCTACAGAAACATCTTTGCATTGTCATTTCAATGTATTTGTTTTTGGTAGATGTGCACACTGCACCTTTCTTCACCTCTGTACACTGTAGTCTGTGGCACATTTCCACCAGTAGACTATAAACCTTTCAGATTTTGAAAAACATGTTATAAAACCATTGTCATTCTCTTTATTTTAAGGCATTGGCTTGGTTTTCATTAACACTGTTTTCATTGTTCTGTTTATTCTGCATTTTGTGGCTACATACTGAACAAATAATTTACCTTTTATGATTATTTGCATTGCAGCAACAAACCCTGGCAAGTGCCTGGGCAGCACAAACTCAACATTTACCTTCACCACTTGCCGAATCCTACATCCCTCTGACATCACTCAGGTTACTCCCAGGTAAGCTTGACCCAACAATTGGTAAAGTCTTTCAATGCAGTAAGTTCAACATTCAGGGCCCATTCACACTAGGAACTGCATCTGCATTGCACAGGAATGTTGTGCGATTTCATTCTCTTTAAATTTGAATGGGCTAAAATCGCAGCGCACCAAAAGTAGTGCGTGCACTACTTTTTATAGTGGTTGTCAACTCTTGACAACCACTTTAACCTACAGGTAAGCCTATATAATAAGGCTTACCTGTAGGTACCCTGTATATCTCCTAAACCTGTATGGTTTAGGTGATATAGTGTGTAGATGCATGTGCCAACGCCATCGGCACATGCGCATTGAAGAATCGGCCCCAGGGTGCCGTTTCTTCATTTACTGTGCCGTAACCGGCCGCTCCCGCACACCTGCGCGGGAGTGATGTCAGTGTGGCTCCGGCCAATCACAGCACTGGAATCCACGCTTGTGATTGGCCGGAGCACCCAATCCCGGAAGAAGACAGTCAACATAACGCCGGTCACATCGGTGCTTGGGGACGGCTGCAACAGCGTCGCTCTAAGGTAAGTATTTCATAATGAGCTAGTATGCAATGCATACTAGCTCATTATGCCTTTTGCTCTTTGCAGGTGTATTTTTTTTCTGCATTGACAACCACTTTAAAACATACAGCAACCACATTGCATGGCACTTTTGTACCATGCGATCCCATGCGGGCAAATACACTGCGTTTGGGGTGCCGTTTAGGTCAGTATGTTTGGAATGCAGTGCAGGAAGCTGCAGCTTTCCTGCACTACATTCTAGTGTGAACAGGATCTAATGCTTACAGCCAGGGTTATGGCTCCACAGAACAATCATTTAGGCTGTGAAAGCAGTTTAGAAAAAAGTTAGAATACCTGCTTATAGGAAGGAGCTTAAATCTTTTAATAAATAAAAACATTATGCTCATGCAAGAAGCATTTCAGATCATGCTGATTGAGTCAATGAACTAGAATACTGGTTTGAATACGTTTGTTATGTAATGGGTATTGTTTTAGTATCCAATAATTCTTTCAGAAGCACATAGATTTTGCAGTTTCCTAGTCAGCTGACACACCCATAGCCCTACCCTCCCTATAGTGTGTGACAGCAGCTCCCATGAGAGACTCGCTGTATGGCAAAACAGTAGTCATACCTCAAGCAGTCCTGACCCCAGATAATCCATACAGTAGTGAAAACATAACTGCATTACAAACTTTAAAAAAATCACAAATTTTTAATAATCGAATGTAATCTTCGAAGAAAAACTTTAATTTAAATATATTCCTCAGTAGTCACACAAGATATAAATCCACTTTGTGTACCAAATGCCTTTGCAAACTCAGATATTACTTTGTAACAGTAGCAGTGACATCATCACTGTGCTGTACATAGTCTGAACAGAGAGGAGAGCTGTGGGAGGGGCACAGCAGGCTCCAGGATATATGCAGAAAACTATAGGAGGGGGCGGAGACAAGACCAAACCCCCTTCACAAGGGGAGAGAGAAGCAGTGGCTGATTTTAATGGCAGGAACCTCCTGCACAGAGGCAAAGCTTCACACTGGATTACTGCACAGATCTAGAGGAAATACACAAAGCACACCAAGGTTGAAGAAGAATGCGCGTGTCAAATGTATTTGGACAATATTTACTTATCCTGGAGTTCCTTTTTAAGGATTCACATGCACTTTAAGGATAAGTTCACCTTTGGAACATGTTACATGCTCCACCCGTATTTTTGGTGAAACATGTAACATGTTCCAGCTCCTGCCTCCTCTCCCCTCCGATCCTCCCTCTCTGTGACAGTGGGTGGGGGATCTTCTCCTTGCATCCGCTGTCAAAATTTAAAAAACATGCGAGGCTCCACCCACATGGCCATGTCATTCATTCACAAAGTTCTGTGAATGAATGTACTACAAGTACCGTTGACCTTTGTGGCGGACAGATTGTAGTTCTCAATAAACTGCGAGGGTGATGGCGAGTTCTCTCATAGTCCATTGATTCTTCCAGCCATTCAGTAACTTTCTGCCCCTATCGAAGGCGCTCTTCTGATCGCAGGTGCGTGCAATGCTTTACAGGCTGCAGAGTAAAAGAAAAATGATAAATTCACTTTTTTTTTTTTTTTTACCTGCAAAAGGATATGCATTTATTATTTTTTTGTAAAAAGTAAACTTGCCCTTTAATTCCCTGTCCTAGAGACATAACAGGAAGGAAGAAGAAAACTTTCTAAAGTAGAAGGAAAATCTTTTTATACAGTTGTCATCTGACTGAATAGGTGTCCCCATTGGAAGATTTACCCTCTATTACTCTCCCCGGAGAGACCACAATAAAAACCTTGAATGAGCTAGAATACTGCTGGCCGTGCACTCCTTTTGTGGGGAGATGGGTGTTTGATGCTGAATGGATTGGACTGCAGCAATACGAATCTGTCAGGAGTGCTAATCCTTCCCCACTCTAGCCAGAAGAGTTTTGACTTTAGAAATACTTAAAGTTAATTATGTGTTATCAAGTATAAGATTATATATTATTTTATCATTCATTGGGTGACACAGGGTTAATTCTGATACAAGAGGGTTACATTGCTGTTTACAGGAGATTGGACACTAGCAATAAAAAGCTGTTAGGCAGTATAATGGGAAGGAAAAGAAAAATAAGGTATGCAGTGAATAAAAAACTGCAATTATCTTTAAGTATCTGTCTGTAGATTTCCATCACTAAACATTGTAATTTTTATGATGAGGAGGGAGTTTCTCTTTAACCACTTCAGCCCCGGAAGGGTTTACCCCCTTCCTGACCAGAGCATTTTTTGCAATACGGCACTGCATTGCTTTAACTGACAATTGCATGGTCATGCGACGTTGTACCCAACAAAATTTATGTCTTTTTTTCCCCCACAAATAGAGTTTTCTTTTGGTGGTATTTGATCACCTCTGTGGTTTTTCTTTTTTGCGGCTATAGAACATTTCCAAACCAAAAATTAAAAAAAGCAAATTTCTTCATCAGTTTAGGCCGATATGTAATCATCTACATATTTTTGGTAAAAAAATCGCAATAAGCTCATATTGATTGGTTTGCGCAAAAGTTATAGCGTCTTCAAACTATGGGAATAGATATATGGCGTTTTTATTTATTTATTTTTTACTAGTAATGGCAATGATCTGCGATTTTTAGTGGGACTGCGATATTGCAGCGGACATATCGGACACTTTTTTGGGACCATTGACATTTATACAGCAATCAGTGCTATAAATAGCCAATGATTACTGTATAAATGTCACTGACAGGGAAGGGGTTAACACTAGGGGGCGATCAAAGGGTTAAATGTGCTCCCTGTCAGTGTGTTCTAACTGTGTGGGGGCTGGGATGACTGGTGGAGGAGAGCGATCGCTACTCCCATTTACTGGGAACAGACGATCACTCTCTCTCCCCTGTCAGAACGGAGATCTGCTTGTTTGCACTCGCAGATCCCCGTTCTATCACTGCGGGGGGAGTGATCACGTGTGGCCGGCAGACATTGAGTCCGCCCCATCTGCTGATTGGCTCCCCCGCTAGCCAGTGAGCGTGCTTACAATACACGCTCCCTCGCCCGCTGTCAGATGGCGGAGATTTGCGCAGGAGCGCAAGTGGTAAAAGCGGACCTTCAATCATTTTTTTCAACTTTCCATCTATTAAATCTTCTGCCCTTGTTGTTTTAACTTTGGATAGTAAAACATTTTTTTTCTGCCAGTAAATACCTTATACAGCCCACTTCCTCATGCACAGCTCTCTCTCTCTCTCTCACTCTCGTGAGAGTTTGCCAGGAAGGGAGTGGGGGTGAGTCCTAAGAGGGCCAATGAAAGCTGCAGAGCTCGAGGTGTGACTCTATGTGTCTGTATAAATCCAGGAAGTGAACAGGCAGCAGTTTCAGCTGCCCACAGTTAAAATGGCTGCAGCCAGCCTTAGTAGAGGGAGATTTCTGCAGCATATTTGGCAAGTTCAGAATCACAGTATATATAAAATAATATGCAAAGTGGTTGGAGGGAAGCTTCAGAATGACAAAGATGTTTTTATTACAAATTATGTGAGCAGACTGCAGTTCTTCTTTAACCACTTCAGCCCCAAAAGGATTTACCCAGTTCCTGACCAGAGCATTTTTTGCAATACGGCACTGCGTCACTTTAACTGACAATTGCGCTGTCGTGCGACGACGTACCCAAACAAAATTGCCGTCCTTTTTTTTCCCCACAAATAGAGCTTTCTTTTGGGGGTATTTGATCACCTGTGCCTTTTTTTTTATTTTTTCGCGCTATAAACAAAGAGCTACAATTTTGGAAAAAAACATTATTTTTTACTTTTTTGCTATAATACATATCCAAAAAAAATAAATAAAAGAAAATTCTTCCTCAGTTTAGGCCGATATACATTTTCTTCTACATATTTTTGGTAAATAAAATCACAATAGGCATATATTGATTGGGTTGAGCAAAAGTTATTGCGTCTACAAAATAGGGGATAGATTTATGGCATTTTTATTATATTTATTTTTTTACTAGTAATGGTGGCGATCTGCGATTGGTTTTTTTTTTTTTTTTTTTTATCTGTACTGCAACATTGCGGCGGACAGATCGGACATTTTTGAGACCAATGACATGTATAACAGCGATCAGAGATAAAAAATAGCCACTGATTACTGTATAAATGTCACTGGCAGGGAAGGGGTTAAACTCCAGGGGGTGATCAAGGGGTTAACTGTGTGGGTGAATGGGGTGGAAGGGATATGACAGATCTCACTGTTCCCGATCGCTGGGAACAGTAGATCTGTCATGTCCCCTGACAGAACGGGATCTGCCTTGTTTACGTTGGCAGATCCCCGTTTTGCCTCTGTAAAAGGCGATCACGGGTCACCGGCGGACATCGAGTCCGCCTGATCCGCGGGCACGCTCAGGTATAACGAGGGCGGCAGGTCGGCAAGCAGTTTACTTTATTGCTATCACATAGGTGGAGATCAGCCAGCAGTCACCCAAATCATTTTCACCAGAAAGCTGACAGCTTGACAGTTATATAGTTATGAACACAGCCAAAGTATGCAGGAGCTATTAGATACTGTTTATTGATGGATAATTTAGACAAGTGGTTAAGGATAAAGTTCCATCTTTCTGCCAAGGTGTACCACGCTAGATCAATGAGTGCCTCTTGGGGCTTTTAGCATCAGGCATCTGTTTCTTGGATTTGCAAGTCTACTAGGTGAATGTTCAGGCCTCTTGAGATGCTGGCTTTGAACTTGAGATTCTTTAGGAAGTTGTTTGAGCTGCAAGTACACGTGTACACTGTTGCTTTGTTGCCTGCCCCTCAGTTGGACAAAGCTGGAGCTTTATGGCAGTGGGAAGGGCTGACTTAGCTTTGTTTGCTAGTGCCCAGTCTCCTTTAGGCAGCAGTATAACCATCGTGTATTAGAATGAACCCTATGTCAATTAATATACTCCAAGAAACGCATATTACAGTAAGTACATAGCTACTGTTTTGACTTCTACAGCCCAATGTGATAAGTCTGGTTTAACATGTTTCATTTTCATGTTTCTTTCAGTTCTATGTACACTTCGTCATCTTTTGGAAGTAGCAGCACGTCTTCCACCAGCACATTGGTGAATTCTCCTGCTGTGTCTTGTCGGCTGAGTGTTGGGGAATATTTTAGCAAGGGAGTAGATTCCAGGTTAAACAGTACAGGTAACTTAACCAAACTTCTTCAAGAACAAGGGATTTCTGCCAAGGTGAATAGCAATAAGGATCCAGAGAAGCCACCACGTCCACAAAATCTACTTCTTCCCTCCACACCACCCAATTCTCCCACACGGTCTCCCTGTGCTTCTCCCCTCCCATTTGAACCAAGACCAAATCCATCAGAAAGCTTCCTGGCAGTGTCCAGACCAGCGGAGAGTTTTCTTCAAGAAATGTATGGTTTAAAGCCCACACGAAACCAAGCTGATTTGGGGCAATTGAAGATGAATTTGGTGGATCGATTGAAGCGGTTAGGATTCACAAGAGTAGTTGGGCAGACGGACCAAATTCAGACCACAGCACTGAACAATGGGTTAAAGCGGCAAGAGTCTGCTATGTTTGTTGCAACAAGCAGCAGTCTTTTGGGTGGTCTAAGAAGGAACCAGAGTCTTCCGGCTATTATTGGTGGACTTGCACCTCCAGTTTGCCCGTGTCCTCCAAAAATGGGTAGTTTAAAAGAAGACTGAGCATGTAATTAAAAAAAAGAAAAAAATGGACTGCATTGATTAAGTGTTCTCTGTTCAAAGAAGGAGTATTTGCATGTTTGTGAAAGGTTGTAGAAGGTCTGTGGAAGTGAAGGAGGAGAAAAGAGGTCATAGAAAAGATTCCCCACGAGGAATGCTAGAAAAAAGTTAAGAACGGCTGTGAAGAAAGGCATTGGAAAGTGATTCAAAACAACTGAAAAGTAGGATTCAAATGTAGACAAAATGCGATAGGGTTGATGATTTACTAAAACTGGAGAATGAAAAACCGAGTGCAGCTGTGCCAATCATCTTCTAACTTCAGCTTTTTCAATTAAGATTTGACTAAAAAAAACCTGGAAGCTGATTAGTTACTATGCAGAGCTGCACCAGATTTTGCACACTCCAGTTTTAGTAAATCAGCCGATGACTGCTGTAGATCTGAGCTGACCAGGAGCAGCGGAATTATGCTGATCAACTTTGCATCCAGAGATATTCCTCAAGCAGTCTCCTAGTTTGCCACCAATTTTTAAACTTGTTTACTGATAAATGATCCGTAGAATGTGGATAGGACTGAAGGTTTGTTACAGAGGTCATTTAATGAATCAAAGCTAAAATGGTTACATAAAGTGTTAAACATTGTGAAAATCAGCTGTATATGATATTATTCCAGCCAACTTTATATAAATATACATGAATGTAAGAAATATATAGCCAGTTTAGAAACCGAGGAAATGAGTTTGATAGCCCACCAAAAGAAATTGGCAAAGAAAATGCAACTATAGAAAAATACCAACTAAACATTTCCTTGCATTAATATGAAGTTATCTTAATTATCTAGATTGCTGTGCCACCTACCGTCATGTTCCCATTAATTTATCATTTACATACTGTACATAGATTATACAATAGGTGTCTTTCAGGTATTGTGGCACTCCTTCCCTAGAGCACTATGCAGATTGTTTAAATTCACTTTGGTTCCTCCATTCCTAGGTTTCACTCGCCTTACTGCCCCTGACTGCTGTCTTGCTGCCAGGTTTGTGTTAAACATATGGCAGGCTTTCCTTTAAAGAGGAAGTAAACCCTGATGGGGTTTCCTTCCTCTGTATTCCCCTGCAAAGTAGAAGCATAATGGGCTTCTGTGCATCGCATAGTAGCCCATTATGTGTCACTTGCCTGCAAACGAAGCCTGCGATGTCCAGCGCTGTCCCCCTTGCTGGCCGCGTCTATCTTCAGCCCCTCTTCCTTCCGGGGCCACGATCTCAGACTCTGTGACTGACCGGAGTCACGTGAGGTCACTCCCGTGCATGCGTGCGGGAGCCGCCAGTCATGGCACAATCTCAGTGATGAAACGGCACGGAGGCCGTTTCTTCACCGCGCATGTGCTGAAATGACGTCGGCACATCTAGGAAACTGCATATCTCCTGAACTGTGAAGGTTTGGGAGATATGCAGGGTACCTACAGGTAAGCCTTATCATAGGCTTATCTCTAGGTTAAAGTGGTTGCCACGAGTTGACAACCACTTTAATGTATATGAATTGCCGCAACAATAATATGAAAGAAACCCTTAAAACTTAGGAAAGACAAAACTAGGATAAGTAATATTTCGGTATATTGTTAAACATCGCTTGTTTAGTGAAAGCGGAGCTCCACCCAAAAGGGGAAGTTCAGTTTTAAGCCCTCCCGCACCTTTGGCACTTTGTTGGAGGGAGCAGGTCCCTGATTTTGACAGGTAACCACTCCCACTTCCGTTTGGATCGCCTAGATCAGTGTTCCCCAACTCCGGTCCTCAAGGCCCACCAACAGGTCATGTTTTCAGGATTTCCCTCAGATGAATCAGCTGTGGTGATTACTAAGGCAGTGAAACTGATCAAATCACCTGTGCAAAATAATGGAAATCCTGAAAACATGACCTGTTGGTGGGCCTTGAGGACTGGAGTTGAGGAACACTGGCCTAGATGATCCAAGGGGAAGTTCTCCCTCCCTTCAGTCTTCTGGGACAGGTCACAGACCCCAAACGACTGCGGGACCATTCACAATGAGCAGTGTGGCGGGCACTCAGCTTTGAAGCTGCAAGCTGTCACAGCCGAGTGCCCACAGTTTAGATGCCGGCGCCAGGGACAGAAGACCGATGGAAGGAACGGCTTGGATGAGCACATCGCTGGATCCTGGGGCAGGCGAGTGTCTGTTTCTTAAAAGTCAGCAGCTACCGTTTTTGTTTTGTAGCTGCTGACTTTTAATAAACACAAATATGACTAGAGCTCCTCTTTAACATTTTGAAATATAAATGCAGTAAAACTTTTTATAGCTTAAATTGCTCCAACTTCTTTTGGTGGAAAATATTCAGCAATTAAGAAAAGCTATTTATTTCTCAAGAATTCCCTTCTGGTGAAAGAGTACATATTAGCACTTTTTAAAAGACAAAAAGCACAAAATTATGAAGCATTAAGGTTTTATGTACTGTGAAGGAATACAAAAGGGATGTTTATAGTGAACTCTTATAACCGAATCGAAACAGTGGATTTTTCACTTTGCTAAAATAAAAGGCCACAAGCCTTCTTTTTTTCAATTTTCCAGGTATTGTTATTGGCTAACAATTAATCTGGTGCAACAAGTTTTGTGCAATATGTCAGAGTTCTTTACTTATATCAGTCTATTTAAATATTAACCTGTTGATGATTATCATAATTGTATTACCTTGCTTATGGATAATCTACAGCTGACATTTTAGTGTACAGACAAATTATACATTTTCTGAATTCTTGTTTGTGAACGAACAAAGGGATAGATGCATGCAATATGTATTTGTCTGCATATGCAGCCCTGCCTACTTTATCTTGAACAATTTTCTCATGTCAACATTAACCTTTGGTAGACATAACTTGATAATACTCATTGTAGGTGTAGATTTTCTATGTTTTTGTTCTTGTGACTTAACCAGTTCAGACCATCTTAATCTTAGGGCAGGATAAACACCCTTTAATGTTACCAAATTACGATACCTGTTCAAAAAGGCCTTCTAGAATTCTTAAAATGATCTGACCAGCTTAAGCTGATGATAAAGATTTGAGTAGATGCCAGCAGGTTTGCCAGGTGAATATGGCCTTCTTTGTTGAGACTCTGGCACCTGAAGATCCCACTCTCTTTTGATTTTCAGCTTAATTCATATTACAAAGAATGTAATCAAATGAACTCTCCTCCAGCTGCATCAAGTCAGTGCTTTGAGGGCCAGTTCACACCATAGAAACGCAGTCCGGATGCTTTTCTGCATTCGCGTTTTTGGTGCGTTCTGGTGCATTTTTGATGCAGTCCAGTGCAATTTTTCCCCCTTTTTTTCTGTACTTAAAATAAGGACATGTGAGTTCCATCACATTTAGGTGCGTTTTTGGTGCATTTTTGATGCGTTTTACCGCATTTCAGTGCAGAAAAAATGCAGCATGTTCTACTTTTTTCTCCGGAGCTGGAACTGACTGCACTGGTGTGAACTAAGCCATTGAAAGCCATATAACCTACTTTCCATGCATTTTTGATGCAGAAAAAAAACCGCATTGAACTGCATGTGGTGTGAACTGGCCCTCAGACTTTTTTTTACAGGATTACACAGGTGATCCAAGCAATGCTACTTAAAGCAGACCTTCCATGAAGTGGAAGTTCTGCTTAGATGACAGCCCTGCACCACCTGTATAAGAAGACAAGGTACATTGTCAATTGCAAAAATACAGCAATTTAAGAAAAGAAAAAAAGAAAACTGTACTTTCCTCAGAGCTTGGCTCCAGACACTTACTTTATGGAGGTGTTGGTGACATTACTGCACCTCACCACTGCACGTGGAGATAGCTGGGTGCATGAAATCCAGCAATTTGTTATCACACCTTCCACTAGGTCTGTAGATACATTTATTAACGTTTTCAAAATGTTGCATTTTTTTGTCATTATTTATGTCCCTTTTTTTTTTTTACAGCTGGTGCATGGCTGTAGTAAATCCAGTTTTCATGGAAGGTCCACATTAAAATGAAATATGGGATTTTGGCGGACTGAACATTTTATAACAGCTTATTCTGTTCAGGTGCATTTCTGTGCTGGTATAGTCAGTGAAGTTTTATGAGCAGTGTTCAATGAACATTTTACTATTTTTTTTTTTAAATTTGTGTATATGGTTTTGCTGAACCATGCACTTCATTTATGAGAAAATATGCAAATTACTTTTGTGCCATTTTTTTTTTTTTAATTTTTTTTTTTTTTTTTTAAAAGAAAGCCTTTTGCACTAAAGTTTATGAATGCATTGTTTTATGCTTTTCGCTATATATTGTGGGATACTTGATATTTTTATGACTGCATTTTGGCCATCGCAGACTGCCTCAGGATTATATGTGTAGGAACATAGTTTAGCTCCTAACGAGAGAAGTTGTTACTGTGATTTGAAATCTTTTTGGACGTTTCCAGTTAACTGAGACACTGAGGGTTGGTTCACACTACCGTGACCTAAAAGTTACTTGACTTTGCCAGGTGACTTTCTGGCGACTTATGTACTACTTTTATAGAAATCGCCTTTAATAGAAGTAGTACAGGAACCTTTTTTGAAGTCTTAGCGACTTCAGTAGTGCTAGTTAGTAGTGCTAGTTAATGTGGCTCTCGTTGACAAAATGGGATTTCACATGTCATGCGACTTGGGGTCGTGGATGAGGCACAGCATCTCAAGTCGTG
The DNA here is from genome assembly GCA_018402905.1 of Glandirana rugosa. Lineage (NCBI taxonomy): Eukaryota > Metazoa > Chordata > Amphibia > Anura > Ranidae > Glandirana > Glandirana rugosa. The sequence goes on along the minus strand of BLSH010448856.1, from coordinate 670,238 downwards.
GCAGTGTGAACTGAGCCTTAAGCCTTGTACACACGGTTCGACAGTCGTATGACCGAACGGACCAAATCGTATGTAGGATCATGTAATTTGCATACTGACGTGCACTACACGATCGTACGACCAAGCCGAATGTAGTGACGGGTTATGAACGTATAAAGAGAAAGTTCAGGCGCATGTAATTAGCATCCAGCCGTTCCTGAGTTCTAAGAATGCGTGTTTTGCACAATACAACTTGTTGGACCTACTTCTCTGTACACACCGATACAACAGTCGTATGAGCGCTTGTTGGTACCAAAGTTTTATAGTTTGCTCATCCAACTTCTGTTGTACGTAGGCTGTTCTAAACGCGCGTACTAACGGTCAGATGAGCATACAACGAGCGGTCGTACGACCGTTTGCATACGACCGTCGAACCGTGTGTACGAGTCTTTAGTCATATTTAATTGGGCTACACATAAACTCACTGGTATACAATGGAAGCAATCAATGGAAGATGATTGCTGGCTGGTTGTTATGAGTTATTGGACTTTTTGCCCTTTAACTTATTAATAATCACAGTGTCAGGAAGCTGTTTGTAAAGCACTTTGGCTTTAATGTGTATTCCCCATTGCTTAATATAGCACCGATTAGTACCTAGTAAAAAAAAAAAAAACAGTTAATGTTAGTGTCTTCTTTCCCATAATTCCACAGTTTTTCTTTGTTCACTTTTGTTTTCCTTGAGATTTACCCCCTTTTTTCTATTCACTAATACTTACATCACTAAATTATACCAGTCACATACCGTTTCCACATGGGAAACTATTAACTATGTAACAAAAGCTACTCACTTTCTATCCTGTGTCAAGATTTCATATTCTGCTACAATTCCAGGAGCAGGCATTGGTTTTTATATAGTCATAGTTATTCTTCAGGGAATTAATCACTTGCTGACCTGTGTACACATTGATCAAACTTCTTGTTACATTTTTTTTTTTGCCTATCGCTTTTCTCATTACCTCTTATCCTGTGTATGTTTTAAAAACAAAAATTTAAAGTTCCTGAAAAAAAATACTTTAAAATGGTAGCTTTCTAGATGAGGATCGGACTTGGTTTTAAGCTATTTAAAAGTGTATATATCATATTGCATTATTGTTTTAAATATGTTGAGTATATAATATTGTATACCTTGTTTTTATGTTTTCACCAATAAACATTTTTGATCTTTGTACATTTTACGGGATGGTGATGAGTTGCTTTATTTTTCCATAACTGGCTCATTTTGTCTGCTCATGATTACCTTAGTTATAATTTTAAAAAAAAAGTACTGTTATGATAGCTCAATGGGCTAATAGGGTTTTCTCTCCCTTCATTCTGTATGGATGCTGCGATCTCCCAAAGCACTGATTTTTGGGATTATTACACAATATAGCCACACGAGCAGAAGGCAGCTTGAAACTGAATCCTATCACCTACTTAACCACTTCAGCCACGGAAAGTTTTACACCCCTTAATGACCAGGCCATTTTTTGCGATACGACACTGCGTTACTTTAACTGACAATTGTGCGGTCGTGCGACGTTGTACCCAAACAAAATTGACATCCTTCTTTTCCCACAAATAGAGCTTTCTTTTGGTGGGGTTTGATCACCTCCAGCGTTTTTTTGTTTTTTTTTTTTGCGCCAAAAACAAGAAAATTGCATACATTTTGAAAAAAACAATATGTTCTACTTTAACTGGTTCCCGACTGGCTCACGTACTTTTACTGCAGCAATGTGGCTCTCCTGCGCGAACCGCCTCACGCTCCCTGTGTGTGGCCGCGGGTCGGGCGGACTCCATGTCTGCCGGCGACCTGCGATCGCCTGTGAGAGAAGAAGAAAGGGAAACCGCCGATGTAAACATGGCGGTTTCCCGTTCTGACAGGCGGCATGACACTGATCTACTGATCCCTGTGTTCGGGATCAGTTAGATCTGTCATTCCCCTGCCAGCCCCCATACAGTTAGATCACACATAGGGAATGCAGTTAACCCCTAGATCGCCCCCTATAGGTTAACCCCTTTGCTGCCAGTGACATTTATGCAGTAAACAGTGTTTTATTTTAGATTTGATCGCTGTATTAGTGTCAATGGTCTCAAAAAAGTGTCAAAATGTCCGATCTGTCCACTGCAATGTCGCAGTCCCGATAAAAATCACAGATCGCCACCATTACTAGTAAAAAAAATAAAAATAGTGAAAACACCATAAATTAATTCTCATGGGTTGTAAACGCAGCAACTTTTGCGCAAACCCATCAATATACGCCTGTGTTCTTTTTTTTGTTTTGTTTTTTTGTTTTTTATCACCGATATGTAGAAGAATATATATCAGCCTAAACTGATGAATACATTTGTTTTTTATATTTTTTGGGACATGTATTATAGCAAAAAGTAAAAAAATATTTTTCTTTTCAAAATAGTAGCTGTTTTTTTGTTTATAGTGGTGATCAGAAGTGACGCAGAGGTGATCAAATTTCACCTAAAGAAAGCTCTATTTGTGGGAAAAAAAGGACGTCAATTTTGTTTGGGTACAACGTTGCACGACCCCACAATTGTCAGTTAAAGCAACGTAGTGCCGAATCACAAAAAGTGCTCTGGTCAGGAAGGGGGTAAATCCTTCCGGAGCTGAAGCAGTTAACATATATCCAATATGTAATCCAAAAAAATCTAATTTCTTCATCAATTTAGGCCAATATGTATTCAGCTAAATGTTTTTGTTAAAAAAACCTAATAAGTGTATATTGATTGGTTTGCGCAAAAGTTATCACGTCTACAAACGATGGGATATTTTTATGGAATTTTTATTTTTTTTACTAGTAATGGCAGCAATCAGGGATTTATAGTGGGACTGGGTCTTTGCGGTGGACAAATCGTACAACTAATTGACACTTTTGACACTTTTTTGGGGGCCAGTGACACTAATAGTGATCAGTGCTAAAAATATGCACTGTTACTGTACTGACACTGGTGGGGAATGGGTTAACACCAGGGGAGATCAAAAGGTTAAGTGTTACCCTTGGTGCTTTCTTACTGTGTGGGGGATGGCTTGACTGGGTAAAGAAAGAGATCCCCTTAGCAGAAACACAAGATCTCTTTTCTCCTACGTTAACTGACAGACGCAGCTCTTCATTGACTTGTGGGGTTTATGCTAGTCTCACTAGGAGTTAACTAGGCAGGGAAAAGAACAGCTCCACCCACAGCAAACCCTCCACATAGCATAGCTCAGCAGTTTTAATGCCTAGTTTGCAAGGTGTTGACCTGGCTTCCCTTTAGGGGACTGCGGTCTCATTGTGACCGTTTTTTTCTTTTCATCATTTATTTTACCACTTCTATCAAGCATTGAATCTGCTATCAAGAAGCTGGCCGAGGCATAGAGAGTCGCTCGGGCTCTGTACTTCCCCCGCCTGGCCGACCGATGCGAGCCAGTCCCGCGGTAGGGGACCCGCCGCATCATGCCCGTTCCGTGCGGGCGGCCTGGGGTGACCCCCATCTGTGCCCAAGTCCCGGATTGCGATTCGGTTCGGGCGATTTCTGGCCGGCAGCATCCCGTCCAGGCAGTGGCGGAAGGTCTGCGAACGGGTGGCTACCCGCTGCACCCGACAGGAGTGGTGAGTGAGAGTTCCTCCCTTCCCCCCTTTCAGGGGCGGAGGGGGACCGACGACCTCCTAAAAAAAAAATTCTGGGTAGCTGCTGGTAGGGGCGCATGGGGCCCCTTTTTTACCACCCCCCTATCCCCCCTGCACCGCACCCGATCGTTGGCGCTGTTCGTTCAAATTTTCGCCGCCATGCAGCGATTGGCCGCCATTTTGCGGCAGACCGCCGCCATTTTGCTGTAGTCGCAGACATGCTGGGCCTATGGAGCTTTCCCTTTAGCGCTCAGAGCGGCCATTTGCGGTACTGCACGTTCCCTGCAGGTGTTTTCGGCCTCTAGTGTTCATAGGCTGCCATATTGGAGTCCCCTGCTACTGCAAAAACGTGTTTTAAACGTTTTGCATTCTCTTTGGAACGGTGTGTGCTCCTGACAGCGCAGCTCTTCTGACGATCCTCAGTTACAGGCAGCAAACAGCAAGTATAGCTGTGCTCTCCTGTGGGTGCTGGTGGCGGCGGGTGCAGTCCTCCTGGGTCTCCCTGGTGTGCTGTGGGGCGGTGGTGTGCGGCTGTGTGGGGGTGCCTCAAGTGTTAATATTCACCTTTGTGTTGCTGAGGGTGATTTCAGGGGGAGAACCATGGCAGACTATACTGCTGAACCTGCTGAGGAGGACTCGGCGTCGGCACAATCTGTGCAAGGGGCTTTTTTGGACCAGCTGCGGGTGGTCTTTAGTGAGTTTCTCCCCCGGGCGGATGTCGCCCAGCAAGCCCCTAAGAAGCGTCCTCCTCCCCCTTGTTCTTCAGGGGAGGACTCCGATCCGGAAGTGGCCTCGGGGGTCACAGGGACCCCAGTGGACCTCTCTGACGGTGAACTGGGTCCCTTGGACGGAGAAGGGGACCGGGGCGGCAGCTGCGCGTGAAAAAGCACTGGTTTTCGCCATTATTTCTGGCATTCGCACCTCTCTGCGACTGAGCCAAGATGGCGAATCTCAGACATCTACATATGTGTTTGGGTCCACCAGGGCCCCCAAGGCTTATCCCTATGATCAATTTTTTGATCATTTGATTTATTGTGACTGGCAGGGGCCGCAGCATTCTTTTTCACTGTCCAAACGGTTTGCCGCTCGCTATCCCTTTGAGGAAAGCATTTTGAAAAAATGGGAGTCGCCTGTGGTGGACCCGCCGATAGCTCGCCTGAATAAGGGGCCCCTTCCTTCAAGGACCCGGCTGATAGAAAGACGGAGGCGCTGTTAAAAGCGCTCTTCCTGGTGGCAGGCTCAGCTCTGCGGCCGGCCCTGGCGTCCGCCATGGCGGCGCAATTTCTGTCTGAGCGTATGGCGAAGCTCCAGAGTGATCTTGACTGCGGCCGCCTGATGGATGCGCCGCAGAGGGCTGATTTTTTGCTTCAGGGCTTCAAGTACCTTTGTGACGCGGCCGTGGATTTACTGTGTATGTTGTCCAGAATGGCGGTTTTTGCCGTCATCCTCAGACGGGTTCTTTGGTTACGCTCATAGTCCGGAGACCATGCGTCCAAAAAAGGTCTCACAGACCTTCCTTTTCAGGGTGGACGGCTATTTGGTCCACGACTGGATGAGATCATTAAGGATTTCACAGGAGGTAAGAGCACTTTCCTCCCAGAGCCCCGGAGGCGTGAGTTTCGCCATAGACAGGGGCCCCTCTCTCGGGTCAGAAGAGGTTTTTTCGCGCCCCGGGCACAGCCGGAAATGGGGCCCGTCCCGGTAAGGCCGCTGCAGGGGCCGGAGAATGGCAGTGGCAGCACAAAAGCGAAAAGGCGGAGGACAAGCCCTCAGCCTGATGGGCTGCCCCCACCCGGACTTCGGTTGGGGGGATGTCTTCTGGGGTTCGCAGACCGGTGGCTTGCTCGCATTCCCGACCGGTGGGTCCAGGAGGTAGTATCCACCGGGTACAGGATAGATTTCAACACTCTATCCCCAGACAGGTTCTTCCCATCGAACTTGGGGCTCCCGCAGGCACACCGGGAGGCCCTCTTCAGGGCTGTCCAAGCACTCTCGGACCAAGGGGTGATTGTGCCAGTGCCTCCAGCGGAGAGGTTTTGAGGTTTCTACTCAAACCTGTTTGTGGTCCCCAAAAAAGGGGGGGGGGTCCGGCCAGTACTGAACCTGAAGGCCCTGAACCGGTATGTGAAGGCGCGAAAATTCCGGATGGAATATATCTGCTCGGATGTGGCTGCTCTCCATCAGGGGGAATTTCTGGCGTCTCTGGACATCAGGGATGCGTACCTCCATGTACCTATTTGTCCACGGCATCAGTGTTTCCTTCGCTTTGCAGTAGGGGACCTCCATTATCAATTTGTGGCGCTCCCTTTCGGTCTGGCCTCAGCCCCTCGAGTTTTCACAAAACTGGTAGCTCCGGTACTGGTGTTACTGCGACAGAGAGGCATTGCACTAGTAGCCTACCTCGATGACCTGCTCCTGCGAGCGGAGTCCGCCTCGGTTCTGGAGGAGAATGGGAGAATCACCATGACTTCACTGCAGGACTTCAGCTGGTTGCTCAACCTGCAGAAATCGACCGTCTCTCCATCTTGTCGCCTGGAGTATCTGGGTCTGATTCTGTACACGGAGCAGGCGAAGGTGTTCCTTCCTCTGGCCAAGTTGCTGTCGCTGCAGTCTGTGGTGCGGTCCCTACTGTCACACCGACGGTCTTCATTATGATTCTATATGCGGGTGCTGGCGCTCATGGTCTCGACTTTCCAGGTGATACCTTACGCCCAGAGTCACACTCGACTTCTTCAGCGAGAAATTCTGTCTCGGTGGGACAGGTCTCCCCGGTCCTTGGACCTTCTGATCTGCCTGAACTCCCAGACCAGGGCGTCTCTGACCTGGTGGCTTCGGGACTCGGCGTTTACTCAGGGGAAGTCGTTCCTGCCCCTTCAGTGGGTGATTATCACCACGGATGTCAACCTTTCGGGCTGGGGCAGGATCCTGGGACAACTTTTTGCCCAGGGCCATTGGTCAACACAGGACGCTCGTCCCCCCATCAATGTGCTGGAACTGAGAGCAATCAGATTATGCTTATCTCACTGGACAGTGAAGTTGCGGGGTCGTCTGATTTGAATTCAGTCGGACAATGCCACAGCAGTGGCATATGTGAATCATCAGGGCGGCACGAGGAGTCCAGCAGCTGCGGCGGAGGCAGCCCTGATACTGCGTTGGGCGGAACTCCACGTTCCGGCAATCTCCGCCATTTAGATTCCAGGCGTGGAAAAATGGCAGGCGGACTTTATCAGTCGCCAGACGCTGGACCCGGGAGAGTGGTCTCTCCACCCAGAGGTGTTCAACCAAATTTGCCACAGATGGGGGACGCCGGACGTGGATCTCATGGCGTCTCGGTTCAATCACAAGGTGAAGAAATTTGTGTCCAGAACGAATGATCCGTTGGCAGTGGCCACGGACGCTCTGGTGGCCCCCTGGGGCCGTTACTGCCTCCTGTACGCCTTCCCTCCTATAAAACTTCTATCGCGATTGATACGCAGGGTAGTAGTGGAGGGGATACCAATAATCCTGGTGGCTCCAGATTGGCCTCGGCGCACATGGTACGCCGACGTGGTGCGAATGGTGGCAGATGTTCCCTGGTGGCTTCCGCTGCGAGACGATCTACTGTCTCAGGGGCCCATCTTGCACCCTGCTTTACCCTCGCTGGCTTTGACGGCCTGGCTATTGAGTTCCAGGTACTGAGGGACAGGGAAGTCGCTGACTCCGTGATCCCTACCTTGTTAAAGGCTCGCAAGTGTACTTCTCGTAAGATATACCACCGCACCTGGAAGGCTTACATAGCATGGTGCGATGCGGAGGGTCATAATCCTCGCTCTTATGTGGTGTCTAGGGTCCTGACTTTTTTGCAGCAAGGCCTGAACAAAAAACTGGCTTTGAATACTCTCAAGGGCCAGATATCGGCTCTGGCGATTCTTTTTCAGAGACCTTTGGCTTCGCACTCACTGATTCGTACTTTTGTACAAGGTGTGCGACATGTGGCACCTCGGGTGAAGGCCCCGATGGCACCGTTGGATTTGAATCTGTACTTCAGAAACCGCCCTATGAAAAAATCAGGGAGATTTCCTTACAACTGCTGTAGCAGAAGGTGGCCTTTTTGGTAACCATCACTTCCGCCAGACGGATGTCTCAGTTGGCAGCACTGTCGTGCAAGTCTCCCTACCTAGTCCTGCACAAGGACAAGGCGGTCTTGTGACCCTCTCCTTCGTTTCTTCTGAAGGTGGTTTCTTCTTTCCACATTAACGAAGATATTGTTCTACCTTCTTTGTGCCCACGTCCATTGCACCCAAAAGAAATTGAGTTGCATGCCTTGGACGTAGTGAGGGCCTTACGAGTGTATTTAGCTGCTACAGCTTATTTTCGGAAGTCTGATACCGTATTTGTGCCGACAGAGGGTCCGCGCAAAGGTTTGGCGGCCTCGTCGGCTACTATCTCTCGTTGGATTAAACAGACCGTGACCCACGCATATTCTGTTCGGGGTAAGGTTTCTCTCTTTCCGGTCACGGCTCACTCTACCCGGGCGGTTAGCACTTCCTGGGCTTTCAGACACCAGGCCTCGGTGTCACAGGTGTGCAAGGCAGCCACTTGGGCCTCGGTACACACTTTCACTAAGTTTTATAAGGTTGATGTGTTGGCATCTTCGGATGCTGCTTTTGGCCGCAAAGTTTTGCAGGCGGCAGTGTAGGCGCGTTTGACGCCTCCTTAAGAGGTTCTGTTGGGTACTGTTGTTATCGTTTACCCACCCCTCTTTTTGACACAGCTTTGGGACATCCCCACAAGTCAATGAAGAGCTGCGTCTGTCAGTGAACGTAGGAGAAAAAGGGATTTTATTAAAACTTACCGTAAAATCCTTTTCTCCGAGTTCACTGACAGACGCAGCACCCACCCCACTGTGCTCTGTTTCGGTACGGCTTGTGTACGAACTGCTGAGCTATGCTCTGTGGAGGGTTTATGTGGGAAGAGAGGACGGCCCCATGGGAGGGGCCCAGCTGTTCTTTTCCCTGCCTAGTTAACTCCTAGTGGGACAAGCATAAACCCCACAAGTCAATGAAGAGCTGTGTCTGTCAGTGAACTTGGAGAAAAGGATTTTACGGTAAGTTTTAATAAAATCCCTTTTTTTTCCCCTCTGACAGAATGGCGATAATGTGCCTCTTCCGGGAACGATCGCGGGTGGCCGGCTGACATGGGGTCCGCCCGACCTGCTGATTGGCTCCCAGTACTCGATCAGCCAATCAGCACTCGTGTGCGCCCCCAGAGCTACAGCACAGTATTTTAGCTCAGTGGGCCACCTTGCCGCAGTAAATGTGTGGAAGGCAGTCCGGAACCGGTTAAAGTGGAACTTTAGTCAGAGAATTAAGTCCTGCTAGATGTTTTCAGGCTGGCCCTTTTTGCAGGTGTAGCTATGTAAAACATGAAAAAGAAGTGCCTATTCTGTTTAAAATTCAGTAATACACTGCCTTGCCCTTCTGTGCACATGCTCAGTTGCTCTATTTTTAGGCACTGTGCCAAATTTGTAGAAGCCGGTCTGCTGACAGCCTAAAGATTTACTGCTGCTCTGAGATTCAAGAAAATGGCAGCCTCCAGCAGGAAGAAATCGGAGCAATGCCTGAGGCAATTTTTACAGCACACACTAATTTTGGTAGCATAATTATTAATGTGGAATGTATGTTCCTTGCTGAAGAACATGTTTTTTTTTAATGAAGTTGTTAAGGGTAAAGTTCCGCTTTAAGTGTGACATTATCCTGTGAACAGGCAGGTTACACTCATGTCTGTATGAGCAATGTTTGTTTCTAGCATCTAAGGTATTACTCATTTTCTCCACTCCTGTCTGTTGCACAATCTATCCTAGTAATTTGTAAGCTGCTTTCCTATTTCCTGGTTGACTGATGCCCAGCATTACCCAACCCGTTTCTCCGAGCCAGTCATGAATACCACTGCCTGGGCTACACGTTGTGCCTCCATCAAGCTGCCTCTGTTCAGTATGGATATTGGAGTTAGTGATGAGCTGGTCCATTAAACCAATAAAATAAAGCCCATTGCTACTGATGCTGTTTGATGCTAAGAGAGGTTATTTTCTTTTCTGCTTGTGCAGGAAATGGGACCATTAGCATTGCATAATCCTGCCCCCATCCTGTTGGATCATGTAGCCTAAGGCCTCATGCACACAGGAAGTTTTTACAGCTGCTGTTAGGGGCGTCTGACATTTTTTTTTAACTGCCTCTAAATGCCCCTCCATGTTAGCCTATGTGTCCTCGCACACACAAATTTCAGAGGTGTTTGGAAGCATAAGCGTTTAGGGGCAGTAGAAATAACCGACAGCCTGTGCGTCCAGGAGCAGAGGTTGTTGAGCTGTAAAAACGAAAAATGCCAAAAAAAGCTGCTAAACAATGTAACAAGGGTTTAGCCGTGTTAGTAGTTTTTAGGCATTTTTACATTATAGGGAGTGTTTTTACTGAAAAAACGCCAACGCCAAAAAACGCCCATAAATGATATTCAAAAACACGCTTTTAATGCCTCTTTTTCTTGGCAGCAGTGCTGGCGTTTTTTAATCGTCTTGTGTGCATGAGGCCTAATAGCAGTGGCTTACATATGTAATCTGTCTACTGCATAGAAGGAATAAAGGACTGTGGAAGTCATGTGGGCACATCTTTTAACCACTTCAGCCCCGGAAGGATTTCCCACATTAGGACCAGAGCACTTTTTGCGATTCGGCACTGTGTCACTTTAACGACGTTGTACCCAAACAAAATTTTTTTTTCCCCCACAATTAGAGCTTTCTTTTGGTGGTATTTGATCACCTCTGCGTCATTTCTGATCACCACTATAAACAAACAACTAGCGACAATTTTGCAAAAAAAAAAAAAAAAAAAAACTATTTCTCTTTGCTAAAATACAAATCAAAAAAAATAAAAAAAATTTTCATCAGTTTTGGCCAATACATATACTTCCTTATATTTGTGGTAAAAAAAAAAATTGCGAACAGTGTTTGATTGGTTTGCGCAAAAGTTGCCGCGTTTACAAACCATGAGAATTCATTTCTGCCGTTTTTACGTTTTTTCTTTTTTTTTTTTTTACTAGTAATGGTGGTGATCTGCGATTTTTATCAGGACTGCAATATTGGGGCGGACATGTTGGACATTTTTTACTCTTTTTTTGGGACCAATCACATTTATACAGCGATCAGAAATGTAAATATCCACTGATTACTGTGTAAATGTCATTGGCAGTGAAGGGGTTAACCTGCAGGGGAAGATCTAGGAGTTAACTGTGTTCCCTAGGTGTGTTCTAACTGTGAGGGGGCTGGGCTGGGCTGCCAGGGGCATAAGAGATCTAACTGATCCCAGTGACAGGGATCAGTAGATCTCTCATATGCCGCCTGACAGAGTGTGGAACCGCCGTGTTTACATCAGCGGTACCCCGTTTTTTTGTTCTCTGCCTGGTCATCGCAGGTAGCCGGTGGACATCGAGCCTGCCGGACCCGCGGCCACACTGATGCAGAGTGCGGTGGGCACGAGAGCACGCTAGCCGTGCACGAGCGAGCCGCCATTTATAGACGCCAATTCGTGGGACAGAGCCACTCTGCAGCAGTAAATGTACGCAACGTAGTCAGGAACCGGTTACAAATGCAGGCAGATGTGAAAGAAGGGGGAAAGAAATAGACTGATTCAACTTAAATTATTTCTAAGGTTTTTATGCATTTCCTAAACGTCTAAAATCTTGTTCAATTAAAAATTAGGTATTTAATAAAAGGCATGGTGAGTTTTTTGAAGTTGTCATTTTTTCACATAATTCTTTGCAAAATTATTTTTTTTCACAAAATTCTCATATTAACAGGTTATTTCTGTCACATGGCATATGCATACTTGCAACTACACTCTAAAACACATTCTGCTACTGCTCCCGAGTGAGACTTTTCACATCCTAACCACATAGAGAGGCCCAACGTGCAGGGAGCCCCATCAGGTGTTCTTTGGACATAAATTACATATCTAATTTCTTGACTACCTATTAGAGCTGCACGATTCTGGCCAAAATGAGAATCACAATTTTTTTGCTTAGAATAAAGATCACAATTCTCTCACGGTTCTTGTGGTATAACATCTTAGATATACAAAAAAATTGGGCTAACAGCACTGTTTGTTTATTTTTTTTCGAAAGGGTAATTTTTCCAAAAAAATTATGTTTGAAAGACCACTGTGCAAATACTGTGTGACATAAAATATTGCAACAACCGCCATCTTATTCTCTAGGGTCTCCGCTAAAAAAAAAAAATATATATATAATCTTTGGGGGTTCTAAGTAATTTTCTAGCAAAAATATTGGATTTTTATTTGTAAGCAGCAAATTAGAAAAGATTTAGTCTTTAAATGGTTAAACCAAACATCTTCTATAGACTGGAGTTCATTCCTTTGAAGTAATTACATTGTATCTCTTGTAGCTTCTTTAATCAGCAATGACTTCAGAACTTGGCTCTCTGCCCAGACTTGGCAGACTACCGATCAAATTTTTGAAGGCCCTGAAGCACCAGGACAATGAAATGCTCATAAAATGACCCCATTTTGGAAAGCAAACCCCTCAACATATTCTATGAGACCTAATGAGTCTTTTGAACATGTCATTTTTTTCCACAATTTTTTGGAAAATGTGGAAAGAAAATGAAAGCGCAATTTTTTATTTATTTTTTTTTCTACACAAAGTTGTTCATTTATAAGATATTTCTAACACACAGCATTTACATACCAAAAATTACACCCCAAAATACATTCTGCTACTCCTCCTGAGTATGGCGATACCACGTGTGAAACTTTTTCATAGCCTGGCCACATACAGAGGCACAACATTCAAGTAGCACCTTCAGGCGTTTTAGGAGCATAAATTACGCATCTAATTTCCTGACAACCTATCACACTTTTGAAGGCCTTGGAGCCCCAGAACACATGGAAACACCCACAAAGTGACACCATTTTGGAAAGCAAACACCCCAACGTATATTCTATGTGGAATAATGAGTCTTTTGAACATGTCATTTTGTTTCCACAAGTTTTTGGAAAATGTGGAAAGAAAATGAAAACCTATTTTTTTTTCCCACACAAAGTTGTCCATTTATAAGATATGTTTAACATATAGCATATACAGTGCCTTGAAAAAGTATCCATACCCCTTGAAATTTCCCACATTTTGTCATGTTGCAACCAAAAACGTAAATGTATTTTATTGGGATTTTATGTGATAGACCAACACAAAGTGGCACATAATTGTGAAGTGGAAGGAAAATGATAAATGCTTTTCCATTTTTTTAAACAAATATCTGAAAAGTGTGGCGTGCATTTGTATTCAGCCTCCTTTACTCTGATAATCCCTAACTAAACTCTAGTGGATCCAATTGCCTTCAGAAGTCACCTAATTAGTAACTAGAGTCCACCTGTGTGTAATTTAATCTCAGTATAAATACAGCTGTTCTGTGAAGCCCTCAGAAGTTTGTTAGAGAACCTTAGTGAACAAACCGCATCATGAAGGCCAAGGACCACACCAGACAGGTCAGGGATAAAGTTGTGGAGAAGTTTAAAGCAGGGTTAGGCTATAAAAAATATCCCTAGCTTTGAACATCTCACAGAGCACTGTTCAATCCATCATCCGAAAATGGAAAGAGTGTGACCCAACTGCAAACCTACCAAGACATGGCTGTCCACCTAAACTTACAGGCTGGGCAAGAAGAGCATTAATCAGAGAAACAGCCAAGAGGCCCATAGTAATTCCGGAGGAGCTGCAGAGATCCACAGCTCAGGTGGGAGAATCTGTTCACAGGACAACTAAAGAGTGGCAAGAAGAAAGCCATTGTCGAAAGAAAGCCATAAGAAGCCCTATTTGCAGTTTGCGAGATGTCATGTGGGGGACACAGCAAACATGTAGAAGAAGGTGCTCTGGTCAGATGAGACTAACATTGAATTTTTTTGCCTAAAAGCAAAACACTGTATGGCAGAAAACTAACACTGCACATCACCCTGAACACACCATCCCCACCGTGAAACATGGTGGTTGCCGCATCATGTTGTGGAGATGCTTTTCTTCAGCAGGGACAGGGAAGCTGGTCAGAGTTGATGGGAAGATTTATGGAGCCAACTACAGGGCAATCTTAGAAGAAAACCTGTTAGAGTATGCAAAAGACTAGAGACTGGGGCAGAGGTTCACCTTCCAACAGGACAATGACCCTAAACATACAGCCAGAGCTACAATGGAATGGTTTCGATCAAAGCATATCCATGTGTTAGAATGGCCCAGTGAAAGTCCACACCTAAATCCAATTGAGAATCTGTGGCAAGACTTGAAAATTGCTGTTAACAAACGCCCTCCATCCAATCTGACAGAGCTTGGGCTATTTTGAAGAGAAGAATGGGCAAAAATGTCACTCTCTAGATGTGCAAAGTTGATAAAGACATCCCCAAAAAAACTTGCAGCTGTAATTGCATTGAAAGGAGGTTCTACAAAGTATTGACTCAGGGGGGCTGAATACAAATGCACGCCACACTTTTCACATATTTATTTGTAAAAATTTTAAACACCATTTATCATTTTCCTTCCATTTCACAATTATGTGCCACTTTGTGTTGGTCTATCACATAAAATCCCAATAAAATATATTTACGTTTTTGGTTGTAATATGACATAATGTGGAAAATTTCAAGGGGTATGAATACTTTTTCAAGGCACTGTACATCCCAAAAATTACACCCCAAAATACATTCTGCTACTCCTGAGCGATACCACATATGTGAGACTTTTTCACAGCTTGGCCCAACATGCAAGGAGCATCGTCAGGTGTTCTAGGGACGTAAATTACAGATCTAATTTCCTGGCAACCTATCATTTTTGAAGGCCCTTCATATTTTTGACACATAGCACGCACATGCCAAGAATTACACCTCAAAATATGTTCTGCTGAGCAAAGGGTAAACAAGAGACTACCAGTGGTTTTAGTAGTGCAGTTGTCCACAGAGAAGAGCATTCATCCAGACAGCAAGCAGGGACATGGTCAGCGACAATGATAGCAATTGTCCAGGGGTAGGCAGGAATATTATCTATAGTGAGTGCAGGCAGAGAATTTGTCAGCACAGCCAAAGCAATAGAGCAGGCAGAGATGTGGTCAGCAACAGCCAAAGGAATTTTCCAGGCAGGGACATGGTCAGCACAGCCAAAATATTGGTCCTGGTAGTAGGCAGGAATATGGTTAATAGTACATTTAGCAGTCAGAGGTGTGGTCAGTTCTTTCGTCAGGCAGAGGCATGATGGCAGTAAGCCAGCAGCAGGCAGAAATATCAGGCTTAAGGCCTCGGTCATGTCAGGTAAGACCTGGGCACTGAGGGAAAAGGCTTCTCCACCCACATCACTTTGAAGCCTCTGGTCTCCAGACCCTTATCCAGAAATTACAAAACCTGCAGAATAACCCAAAAATTTGCTTTCTTCATCTGGAAAAACAATTCTGGAGCCCCCTCACATACGTAAGACCCCTGTGTTATCATGAATCCCACTACTACAGTAGCAGAGCAACAGATCAGTCCAAGCGGCAGACAAAAAAACATTAGAGCAGGTAGTGTCGACAGCACACCAGGATCTTCAAATGAGTCCAATCTTTATTAAAATGATCACATCGTTACAGCAAAGAGCAACTTTTCGGAGCCGCACAGGACCCCTTCATCAGGCATGTGACCTGATGAAGGGGTCATCGTCAAATGCCTGATGAAGGGGTCCTGTCCGGCTCCGAAACGTCGCTCTTTGCTGTAATGATGTGATCATTTTATTAAAGATTGGACTCATTTGAAGATCCTGGTGTGCTGGGGACACTACCTGCTCTGATGACATGCGATTCCAGCCGTTGGTCACTTCAGCACCCGCATTATAATTAAGCCATCTGAAAAAGAAGGAACGTGTGCGTTGGGAATGTTATAACTGCACTAGGCAAAAAACATTGTCAATTTAACAGGCCGAGGTCAGTACCTGCAGAAGGCAGAAACGTGGTGGATAAACAATGCAGACGGCAGGCAGAAGCATAGTCGATAAACAGGCCAGGGTCAGTTCACGTGGAAGGCAGTGGCATGGTTAGTTGAGGCAGCAGGAAAATGGTCAGCACAAATGTTTGTAAATGGGGAAATGGCAGGCTGTTAAAAATATGGGCTAATATGTTAGGGATGTGTGAAAACATCAGAAACATTCTCCAATGCATAGGCCAGGTTGGGAGGGACACTGGGGGCAATGATAGCTGGTATCTCTTCTAACTCCTCCTCTTCTGCATATGCAACATCTTTTTTGGCATCTTCGGCCTGCTTCTGATGGTGGAATGCTCTCAGGGAAATGGTGCTTATGGAGCATAAAAGCAAAGTTTTTCTGGGGGGCATCTTTGCTGGTAGATGAGGGATGTGACTATTTCTTATATGAATTTTAGGAAGGGGGGTGGGTCTTTTTGTAGATTTGGTGTAGGTGACATAAGAATTGTAAATGGCCAAATGAATAAGATAAATTGCAACTTTCTTATGCCATAAATGGGATCTCCTTTTTGCTAAATAGGGCTGAAGCATTTGATCCTTGAAATCCAACCCTCCTGTGTAAAGATTATAATCTTGGAATCATACAGGCTTTTGAATGAGAACATGTCTTCCGGGATTCTCCACTAAGGTTTCAATGTGTATTGTGGACAAGAAGTACACACCCCTCTTATACTTCCACTTCACGGCCAACACTTCATAGCTTCTCAGACTTCCTGATTTCCCCCTTTGTAGCCTTGTGGTAACTAAAGTTTGTAGGAATCCCTTTCTGTTTTTTCTGGTGGTAATGCAGGCCAAGGTTTGGCATGGTGTAAAAGGGGCAGACTGGTGTAGAAGTTTTCCAGGTACATGTGAGAACCTTTTGGGTATGCCAGGTCCCTAATGATTTTTCTCTTCCTACGTATATGTGTGACACATACAGATATCCCGTGGCTCTTTCACAAAGCTTGTAGAGATTTACTCCATATCTGGTCCTTTTGCTTGGAATGTTATGTCTGATTCCTAGCCGACCAGTGAATTGTACAAAGGACTCATCCTCACACATATTTTGGTCAGGGACATAAAGTTCAGCAAATCTTTGGGAAAAAAAATTACAAGTGGGCAATTTTGTATAATTTCTCATAGGTGGGATGATCTCGGGAAGGGTACCGGGTATTGTCACTGAAATGAAGGAAGTGCATGATCATCTCATAGCAGGACCTGGGTATTAAAGAAGAATAAATGGGCAAAGGGTGGGTGGACCAGTAGGCATATCCTTCATTTTTTTTTGGAAACTCCATGTTAAGGGTGAGGCCCATAAACAACTTGAACTCCTCCAATGTCAGACGTGTCCACTCATACGGACAGGCATAGGATGAACTGGGGTTGCTATCAATATGCTGTTGGGCAAAAAGATTTGTCTGGTCCACAATAAATTGAAGTAAGCGGTCGGGCAAAAAAAAAAAAATTTCAATATTGGCCTGCACACCTGGCTGTGCGGTGAAAGGGGGAATGCTTGCTGATCCCGAGTTGGAAGGCAGCCATATTGATTTGGCAAGAGCATCTGGGAGGTATGTATGGGCCCTGATTCTTGGGAGATGTGATAGTCCAGTGCTGGTACTTGGGGAATGTGATACTGCCTGGTTTTCAGAGCACCGTATCCTTTTAGGAGGGATCCTTTCTTCCTCTGATCCAGTCACTGATCCACTGCTTTCGATGGGTTCACACACCAGATCGGAATCTGACTGTGAGAACTCCTCGCTGCTTTCATGAGTCATGCTAAGGATCTGAAACACCTCCTCACTGGTGTAAATTTTTTTGGACATGGCTGGCTCTGGTGCCACTGGGACTGGTAGACTGCTGATGGTTGCTGTGTGATGGGTTCTCTGGTGATGGGCGGCTGTAGGGCGGGTACTCAGCTTGTGGTGGCTGTGTGACTGGAATTCTGGTGATGGGTGGCTGTGTGATGGGTATACTGCGGACGGCGGCACTGATAGGTAATGTGCGACAGGTGCACTGCTGATGGTCACTGATGGGCGACAGGTACACTGCTGATAGGTGGCAGGTGCTCTTATGGGCACTGATAGGTGACATTAGCACTACTGATGGATGACAGGTGCACTTATTGGTGACAGGTGCACTGGAGGGCGACAGTAACACTGCTGATGGGCACTGATGAGATCTGGAACTGCTGATGGGCGATGGGACAGGTTTTCTTGGTGTGGTGCTTTGTGCAATACACTAACATATACAGATTGGTAATTCGCTGTTCCCTGGCTCTCCTCGCTAGAAACTGTGTGAGGAGAGGAGAGCCGGTAACATTCAGTTACCGGTCTGTGTTTACATTTGTGTCATTGCTGTCATTAACTCTTTACCACAATCAGTGATGCGACTTCCTCAGGGGACACGCCGCACCACAGATCGCTGTGCTGCGTGCCCTCGATGGCGCACATGCGCGATAAGAGTGGGACGACATCATATGACATTGCCCCAGAACAAGTGCGGTCCCACCCTGCCGTCATTTCACTATATGCTGGGCGGGAGCCGGTTAAGATGTTTTTTGGACACTGGTGTGAATACTTTTCTTAAATACCAGGAGTACTGAGATATGGACACCATTAAAGAGGAAGTAAACCAAGATAGGGTTTACTTCCTCTACATACACCTGTAGATTAGAAGCATAATGGGTTACTATGCATCGCATAGTAAACCATTATGTGCCACTTACCTGCAAACGAGTCCAGCGCTGTCCCCTGTGCTGGCGGCATCCATCTTCGGCCCCTCTTCCTTCCAGGGCCGCGACTCCGGCTCTGTGACTGGCCGGAGTCGCATGATGTCACTCCCGCGTCAGTGCAGAAACGGCACGGAGGAAACTGCATATCTCCTGAACCGTGCAGGTTTGGGAGATATGCAGGGCACCTACAGGTAAGCCTTATTCTAGGCTTACCTGTAGGTTAAAGTGGTTGTCCCAGGTTGACAACCACTTTAATGTGTGTACCTATTTTTACAACATATGAGATGTATTTATGTCTTCGTATCACACAAGTTTTTTTTTTTTTGTCATTATTTAGAGCATGGGGCTTAAGTTAATTATTAACACATTGTTTGGGGGATTTTTTTTATAGCACAGTGGCTTAGTTTAGAGTTTTACTTAGATGTCTTATAGCTTTTTTTTAGCACAGAGAGAGTTTGAACATATTTTCTTGTTATACTTACCTAAAAAATATTCAGGTTTAATTTTCTAATAAATTTGTGTGCGTCTATATGGGGCACATTTCAAACCCAAATAAAGGATATTTATTTCTTCTTTATTGAGGGTCACTTTACTTAAATTACAAATTCTATTCAACCTCATGCTCTTCTCTTTCTGGGATTGAATCGTTCTCCCTGCCCTACACCCCCTGTATCTAATTTTTTGTTCCTGTATGCCAGATACTCTGTGCCGGATATTATATTCTGTCTTCCTGTCCGGGATGGGCTAAAATTCCCCTCTTCTTAAAAAAAAAAAAAAAAGATGGCTCAGGGGTTCCATACTTATAATCTTCTTGTTCATAACTCTGGGGTTCAAACCTATTTCTTGTTGGGATCCCATAATAATTGCATGATCCAAAAGCAGTACCCCTGTATAGCTGAGTGCAGCTGCTGCTCCCTACAGAAAGCCTGGAGGAGATGGATGGCAATAAAGGTGTCACCTTTATAAAAGATTATCACTTAGGTTAAAGGCTAAGTTAACCTTTTGGGAAAAAATAATAAATGCTCATATGTTTTGCAGGAAAAAATGTGTACTTATTATTTTTTCTCTCAGGAGCCTGAAAAGCATTTCACCCATAATCACAGGTGCAACATCAGGATCCTTCAAATAAGCCCTGTAGCTTTCAGCTCGTACCTGAGACTGATAGTTGACAAGCTGTGAGGCTTGTGATCGAACTACGAGAGCACGCTCATAGGCTATTGAGAGATACAAGGCGTCACTTGCTATGGATGATAGTACTTGTAAATCTAACATTCACAGGTCAATATAAATGAATGAGGTGGCCTTATGCGGGGTGCCCTGGTCTTTTCAAAAAATATGACAGTGGGTTCAGGGAGAAGAACACCTTCTAGTGGAAATGTTGTCCATATGCACAAGAAAATGGAATTACGGTACTTGCTAAAAATAATTATATTATATTATATCAACCCAGAAAGAAAAACAGTAAAAAGAAACAAAAGAGCAGAGGTATAGTGTCTAGTACCAGTGGCCCATAATGAAAAATGTATAGTATTCAAAAAAGACACCAACAAACCAGCAAACATCATGTGTAAACTACTACCACAGATACAATATAAAGCAAGAGTCAGAAATTAGCAGAAAAAACACCATCTGCATGCTGCCACAAGTAGGGTGTGAAACAAGAATCAGGAATAGGCATAAAAGATCAGAAATTACCTAGTGCTGACGTGTGAGTGCACGATCATCCCAGGCAGGGCTCCAGGTCCCAGAGGAAGAGAGAACCCTCCTTCTACCTGCCCCTTATAAAATTATTTTTAGCAAGTAATTCCATTTGCTGATAATCAGCACATGGATGCCATTTTTGCTAGAAGCACAGATTCTGGCACTTTTTTTTTTTTTTTTTCCAGTGGGTTGCACTGAACACAGGTCACTTTGTGTTTAGTAGGCTCCTTTACCTGTTCTTGATGGGTAATAGGCTTTCTAATCCCATGCATACTATTTCAGGCACTGCTCGTTGGTTTTTCCATGGAGGTCTTCCCCCCACAACTCCCTAACCAGACACCTGGCGTGGTTTCCATTTGGAGGTGTTATCTTAGAATGCTATATGGATGATTTTTAAGTATTGTTCTATTAATGAACATCTATGTAGTGGTAACCCCGTAGGGGCTGCTGAGTGTTGTAGTCCAACCATCACCCTGCCCAACCAGGCACACTATTTCCAGTCACTCTCAGGCAAAAAACAGTCCATGCACTTTGTTTTGTATTTTTATTGAGGGGATTAAACTTGGGTGGGGTAAGGGAATATGGGATGTCCACTTGATTGATGCACAATGTACACGGAACTCAACCTATATGCACTCTCTGTATACACACCTCCACACTTCAGCTCCAACACTTCACTTGCTTGCAGACTATCTCTGCTTGACACCTCCAGCACATCATTTTCTTGCATCTCCCGGACCAGCTAGCACTGATTTGTAGGCCTGACACTGAATCCACCAGGCCTAAGGTGAATGCCCTTTGCAGGCAGGAACCGCGGGCCCCTTTAATCTAGCAAAATTATAGGAATTCCCAGTGCTAGCTGTCCACATGACTACTGAGCCCAGTACCACATCTTCAGGTCCTGCCAGCCCTCCCAGCTGCAGTTGCCTCTCTCCACTGCTTGTGCCACCACAGTTCACTCCTCTGGTTCTGCACCCATCCCAGACTGCAATCTCCCTTTCCTCTTAGGAGTGCCTCCCCAGTCCACATCTGACTGTGTGCCACTCACCAGCCCTCCACTCCTGAGCATCTACTCCTGAAAAATTGAGATTATTGTCACGAAATGCGTTGAGATAAAGGGTGGTACCCATCATTATGTTTTTTTAAAAGCCTGGAAGAGTGGAGTTTGCATATGTATCATTGTATGAATACTATGTTGACTGTATGCGGATACACGGTTTTAAAAATGTTCTTATGTAAAAGATATTCATCTATTGCTCAATTTATTAAATTATTTATCTAAGGTATGCAATAAGACGTAACAGTATGTCATGACAAATCACAGTCAATGAAATCCAAATATAAACAAAAATACGACCAAAACAGATATCAATGGTTATTAATGGAATTACAGATAAGGTTCCACCACTACAATATAAAGTATCCGTACACTGGGCTATAGCCTCTACAACAAATATATCCTGTATCTGGTTCAAACATAGAAACTTAATAGTCATGAGCATACCAGGAGAAAAAAAGACACTATCAGGCAGGCACCAAACCACTGCAAGGTAAGGAGCAAGACGTATTGGGATAAAAAGACGACACCCAAGGTGTCAAAAACTTAAAATACAAGAAAAGATAAAAGAAGAGGAGAAGTGAGAGAACAGGGAGGGAAAGGTGCTTCGGCGGAGTTGGTGGCGCGAGGCGTTGTCCTCCGATGGAAGGGATCATCTTAAGAATAGGTCAAATAGTCATCCGAGAACCAAAACATGTCCCAGTATAGTCAGAGTGTTATGTTCCTCTATCCTATCCCTGAGGGTAGCCGTTAGGGCTTCCATCTGTTGAATCTTGTTCACCCTGCAAACCATTGTAGCAGTGTTGGAGATTACTGTTTCCACATGCTGGGAATGCATGCCCTAGCTGCATTTAATAGATGCTTCAACAGGGATTTACGATATCCCTTGCTGGACATCGGGGTCAGTTTCAGGAGCACTGCCACCGGGTTATCCAAAAGGGAGACATCTGTAAGTTTGTAAACAATCTGCAGAACCTGTTGCCAGAATGGGGCAAGCCGCGGCAATCCCAAAAGATGTGGAGTAGTGTGCCTGTCTGGGAACCACATCTCCAGCAAAGCGGGCTATGGCTGGGAAAATAGATGCTAACACGGCCGGAGTCCTGTACCAGCGTGTAAAGATTTTAAATGTGATCTCCTCGTATTTGCTACACAGGGAAGACTTGTGAGAAAAGGAAAGAATACGGTTCTTTCGGTCTTCTGAGAATGAAGTATGAAGATCTCTTTTCCACTTGCTCAAATATATTGGGTCACGTTGAGAAGTGGCTGGGAGTAAAATTCCATAGGAATAGGTTCAAGATTTCTGTAAGGGCTCGTCTCCCAGACAGAGGTCTTCAAATGAGGTAGGTTGTCTGTGTTAATAAGCATAGTTTGGGAGGGACTGAAGAAAGTGGGCCAGTTGTAAAATCTTCAGTTTTCCTAATGACGATGAATTAAGGGCAGGATGTAAGACTGATGGATTGACCCACTTGGAAGGGGCAATGAAAGTAAGCTCTAACCAGGTTCAAATCCTGCTGGAGCTGAAAGGCTTTATCAGAGAAACACGGTGCAAAGTCTGGGTGTCCAATCATAGATGTAAACGGAGAGGGGAAGCTGGAAATCTCTGCTATCCGGTAATACCTGCAAAGTTCATGTAATTTGGGTTCAATCAAAGGGTGTGGAGAGGAAAATTGGGAATAGCAACTAACGGGACTGGGGTTGATAACTGTTCCAGGGATACCCATTATTATAACAATGAGTGTCTACACCAGTCGACCACTCTATTCATGTGTACCGTCGTGCAGTATAGGGCCAAGTCGGGAAGGCCCACCCCTCCTCTAAGCTTTGGTCGCTGCAGAAGTGATCGTTTAAGACGGGAACGTTTTCCTTGCCAGACTTAGCTAATGAAAATTGTCTGAAGCTTACGAAAGAAACCCTAAGGAATCTTAACTGGCAGAGCCAGAAGGCGTGGCATTAACTTCATTTTTAAATTGTTGCATCTACTGAACCAAGAAACAGCCAGAGCTTTCCATTTGTCCAGGTCAGCGGAAAAAATTATCAGTAAAGGCTGGAAATTTAACTGAGAAAGGAGGTGGAGATTAGAAGGGATTTTGGTGCCCAGGTATTGAATGGATTGAGATGCCTAGCGGAAAGGGAAATTATCATGAAAGGGAGCTAGGGAACAAGGAGAGTAACTTTGAGAGTCTGACATGTCACCATAAACACGTAATTCCGATAAAAGGACAGGTAGGGAAACATGCAGATGTGCTATATAAAAGAGTAGATCATCCGCATAAGCAGAAATTTTGTGATGGTATGAACTAGTCTCTAGGCCTCTGATGTCAGGACTGAGCCTAATATGTTGCAATAGGGGTTCCAGAGAAAGTATGAATAGGAGCAGGGAAAGTGGGCACCCCTGTGTCGTTCCGTTACCAATGGTAAAGGAATTGGAGGCAACTCCATTCACCTTGACTGTAGCAGTAAGGGTCGAGTAAAGAGCTGATATCCAAGAAAAGATAGGGGCTGGCATCCCAATGTGTCGCAATGTGGCCAGAAAAAATAACCAGTTTACCCTATCAAATCCATCGATAGGAGGATGAATGGAGTGTTAAGATGTCTGACCCTTGCTATAACATCGATAGTGCTTATCTTATTATCTCAGGCCTCTCTATTACGAATGAACCCGACCTGATCAAGAGGAATGATACGCTGTAGAATTGCACCCAACCTTTCAGCCAGGATCTTTGTGACCAGCTTGAGGTCGCAATTAAGCAAGGAGATGAGTCTATAACTGGCACAAAGGAGTGGGTCTTGCAAGGCTGCATTCATGGGCACAGTGAGGCTGCAATAATGGGGGCAGTGAGGCTGCATTCATGGGCACAGTAAAGCTGCATTTTATGGGCACAGTGAGGCTGCATTGATCTCCTGTATCATGTCCGCAGTCTCTGACCATCTCCTGTACTCTGTCTGCAGGTTCTGACCATCTCTTGTATCATGTCTGCATTCTCTTACCATCTTAAGTATAATGTCCTCAGTCTCTAATCATCTCCTGTACCATACCCGCAGCCTCTGACATCTCCTGTATCATGTCCACATCCTCTGCCCATCTACTGTACCATGCCCACAGCCTCTAACCATCTCTTGTATCATGTCTGCAACCTCTGACCATCTCTTGTCTTATATCATGTCCGCAGTCTCTGACCATCTCTTGTCTTATATCATGCCTGCAGTCTCTGGGGGGGGGGGAGTCAGGAGAGGAGTCAAGAGTGGGAGTGCCGCCAGGATGGGGGTCATGGGAGAAGTCAGATGTGTGTGGTGTAGAGAGGCCATAGATTAAAACCAGAGCCACCAAGCTGGAGCCGACTGACTGAGCCCTTGTTTCTGCACTACTTTTGGTAGCGATTTGAAAGACATCTGTGCATGAACCCGCACATATGTCTATCAAATCACCCCCGAAGTCAGACTGAAATGCCGGTTTGAAATCTTACGAGTTCAGCTCAACTCGCACGATTTCAAACCTGCCCTCAGTGTGAACGTGGGCTAATTCTGGGGAGTAGGTGCGAAAATTGGGACAGGCTTGTAGGGGCCCCAGTTCATTACTTTGCCCAGGGGCCCATAATTCTATTAAGATGGCCCTGTTTCTAAGGTAGGCATCTACAGCCTCCAACCTATCAGGGGTCTGGTCCAAGGGTCAGAAGGGGTGCAGATTGTTAAGTGAGGCATAGAAATCTCGGAATGTCTCAGCCATTTCTAGAGATGTATGGATTTTAGTGCCCATAGAAGTGGACAAAGCAGCAATGTAAGACAAATTACATTGGGCTCTAATAGCATTCACCAATGATCTGCTGCACTTGTCACCAAACTTGTAAAAAAAACTCTACATGCCTTCAGAAGTAGTGTTGAGCGAACCCGGACTGGAACGTTCGGGTCCGTACCGAACTTTTGGGTGTCCGTGGCACGGACCCGGACCCGGACATTTCAAAAATCGTTCGGGTTCGGTCCGGGGTTCTGCTATTTTACTCCACGTGTTGAGAAGCTGCAGGGCAGCCAATCAACAAGCGTTTCACTGGTTTGCCCTTAGAAGCCATCACAGCCATGCCTACTAATGGCATGGCTGTGATTGGCCGGTGCATCATGTGACCCAGCCTCTTTATAAGCTGGAGTCACAGTGCTGCAGTCACATGCTCCTTGGGTTAGTATAGGGAAAGGTAGCTGACGGCGTGAGGGACAGATTTTAGCCATTTTAAGACCTGATCCTGCATCCTGAGATAGATTACTTTACTACTGCTGTCTGTGCTGTTGCTCTGAGGACAGATAGCAGAAAT
>BLSH010448856.1:598258-636714 GCA_018402905.1 Glandirana rugosa | reverse complement strand
GAAGACAGGACCTTGCATTTCCGGGAATTAAGAGGATTTTTTGATAGGTCAACGGAACGTATAGATACCTCTGTAGCTGGAGTCCAACACAAGGATGTCCTTTGCGTGAAGGCTCGTCTATCTTAAGTCTTTGACATGTCATTTGTAAAGGGTTGTCGGATAGTATCGCGCAGCAGGAGTAGATTTAGGTTCCCTTACTCATAAGAGGACCGGTTTTGGAATGGTACCGTTAAGGATCTGGAGGCAAGACTGGTTCTCCCATCTATAGAGAAAGACTTTTCATTTTAAGTCAGCGTTTATCTCAACTCGCTTTGTCCGTGCGATCGTTCGGGTTCCGTCCGGACCCGGACCCGGACTTTGTCCCGAAGTTCGGACGGACCAGCAGAACCCGAACTTCCAGAGGTTCGCTCAACTCTATTTGCGACTGAATTTTACTTTTCAGAAAGAGATATCTACCCTCTTGGTCAGAACGGAGGTCTAGGAATTGCCATGGTAAGGTTTTGGCCAGGAGAATACTCATTCCCTTGGATTTAGATGAGGACGACGCGCTATGATAGGCTGTTGGGAAATGTTTACTGTACAGTTTCTGAATTCTATCTGCTCGGAAGTGCGTTTCCTGTAGGAACACAACCTGAGGTCGATGTCTCCATAGATATGCAAGGCAACTGGATAGTTTTTTAGGAGAATTAAGGGCCTTTACGTTCCAGGACAGAAGTTTCAGTGTCATTGTGGAGGAGTGAATCCTGGCTCTCGCCAAGACTGGATACCGTAAGTAGGGTGGGAAAAGGGGGGGGGGGGGTAGTAGAGAAAAAAAAAAGGAAGGGTAAGGAAAACTGTGGAAAAAGGAAGTAAAGAGTGAGGGTGGGCAGCAAAGGCCTAGTGGGGGAAGAGTTAAGGCACTTCAGGGGTTGAGCTCCCGATACACAGGGAGCCCCCAAGCAGCTCAGTATTAGAGGTTGACCCACAGATGCACCACCAATGTATATTCTTCTCTATGATGCTAAAAAAAAATTAAAAATATATGTAGGGAAGACACAGAGTGGAAAAGGAGAGAAATTTGTGATCCCTGTTAAAAGCTGGGGCTTTTGAGTTAGAGGGACCGCTCAGAACCTGAGAGTCCAAGTCCCTCGAGGGTGAGCCAGAACTCTCAATCCCATCTCGGCATGAATCTAAGTTTTATACAGCAACATGTAACAAGTTTAGTTATGGCCCCGCGGTTAAATGAAACATAAAGGCCAATTGGGGCAACTTTTAGGGAGCAGTGCACTCACTATGTAACCTAGCTAGGGACACTCAAAGGTGGCCTAAGTCAGGGAGTGAGAGTTCCGCTGCACCAGCCACACAGCCCTCCGGGGAAGGCACTCAAGCACTCCGGCCCCCAAAAAAAACCCTCCCCAACTATTTACGGAGGGGTTAAGATAAGCCAGACCAGGACTGCAGGGAACCCAGATGCAGCAAAGCACTCACAACCAGAGAAAAAAGCAGAACCTTATACCCTCAGATATTATAAACAGTGAAATGAGACCCCGATGGGAACAGCGGAAGAGGGGCAACAGAGGAGCCAGACACAAAGAGGTTTCAATAAGAACCCTTACAGGCATATAAACATTTGTGGGGGTGTATAAGTGTAAAAACTCCCCAAGAATCCCTGCAACTATAAAAGGTAACAATGGCCCCCAGAGAGAGTACCGCAACACTGACTTTCTAACACTCAGGAGGCCTACCCGACCCCCAGAGCCCATATCATAATGAGGACAACTCATTGAGGTCAGCATAGCCGGCTCCCCAATGTGTCGGGGGTTGAGATGGGGGGCCTAGATGTAAGATAAACCACATTAACCAAAGAATTATGGCCATGATCTAGAGCAG
Source organism: Glandirana rugosa (assembly GCA_018402905.1). NCBI lineage: Eukaryota > Metazoa > Chordata > Amphibia > Anura > Ranidae > Glandirana > Glandirana rugosa. Next base: position 634,845 of record BLSH010448856.1, on the reverse strand, counting down.
TGATGGCGAACCTTGGCACCCCAGATGTTTTGGAACTACATTTCCCATGATGCTCAACTACACCACAGAGTACATGAGCATCATGGGAAATGTAGTTCCAAAACATCTGGGGTGCCAAGGTTCGCCATCGCTGATCTAGAGTGTACTCTCCAAGGTAAACAAAAACATTATTGTGGTTATGAGGTTAAGCTTGGGGTTTGCCAGGGCAAGAAACACGGCTCACCAGCAATGAAAAAAAATAAATAATTATAATTTTCGAAAACAAAAAATAGTGACTTGATCAAGTCACTATGGTATCTCTGCAGTGATATTCTGTAGCAGGTGGGCCCTGAAAGGGCAAACATAGAACACCGTTAAGTGAGTCCAAGAGGACCCCTTGACCCATTGGGTTATTCACGAGTCAACTTAGCATGGGTAAGATATCAACTTGCATAGAAGACATATGAGTAAAGGCATAGGACATCAACGCAGGACTTGAACTATGATGCAGTTCTTACTCTCGAAAATTAGAGTTTGTTATCTTGAGGTGCTTGTGGTCTTCTTTGCTGGGGCTGCGATATCGTCAGGACCGCTGAGGCCTGCCAGCTGAAGTCATAGTGGTGTTGCCCATTGGTAAGGTGAACACCAACCAATTGGGGAGAGGCACTGGTAGCATCTCTAGAGAACTGAAGAAGGTTGGTAAATCTGAGGGAAGTCGTAAGGTGAATGAGCGACTCCCCTTACGTGCTATCAGATGAAAGGAGTGGCCCCACTTGTAAGTGATCCCCAACTTAATGAACTTCTCCAGCAGGGGTTTCATGCATCTGCGCATCTGTAGAGTTCTCCGGGAGACGTCGGGCAAAAGAAGGATCTGGGTTCCGTCAAAGTCTATGGGCCCTTTGCGCCATGCCTCTTGAAGAATGTCTTCTTTTATCGCGTAATTATGCAGGCAGCAGAGAACGTCTCTGGGTTGATCCTCAGACAAATTCCTAGGTCCCAAGGTTCTGTGGACCCTGTTGATGACAATGTTAGTTTTGGGGGGGGGGGGGCACTACAGATACTGGTTGAATATAGCAGTCACAGTTGTTTTAAGACCCGTCTGCAGCGTGGCTTCCGGGAGGCCACGAATTCTGATGTTACGCCTGCAGTTACAATTTACCAAATAATCTAAGAGCAAAAGTAGTTCGGCAACTTGGTCCGACCCCTCCCCCTGCGCCACTTGTAAATCGGAAACAGATTGATGGAGGGTGGAGGTATTATTTTCCAGTGAGGAGACTCGGGTGGTTACTTCAGCTACTTCTTGTTTAAGTCCTGTTAACTCTCCATGGAGTGTCTCCTCCATGCCAGAGGCCAGTAAATCAAAGTCCTCTCTGGTTGCCAGTTTCTGCAGGAGAGCCCAGATTGTCTGATCAGAGAGAAGAGCAGCAGAGGGCTCCTGTGAGGGCAGGGTGGTATGGGAAGTACTCACTGTTTTAAAAGCCATTGTAACCAAAGGGTTATTTGCTGAGGTGCCCTGGTGCTGGGAGGTCTGGGAGCACAAAGGAGCCCTATGTCTGTTCAACTTGTCCTGTGGTGAGCAGCAGACTGCCTTCCCAGGGCTGCAGATGGACGTGTGGGAGAATGAGCGAGGTAGGCAGGGAGAAAGATCACTGGGTGGAGAATATGGCGGTATATCGTTGCCGTGGTCAGTCCTTTCTGTCACCGTATAAGAAGCTGAACTCCGCCCTCGTGGAGAGTGTAGGCGCTATCTTGGCTGGATTTGGGGCAGAGGCCACTGGCTGTACCGAGATCAGGAACCGCTCCATTGTGACAGAGAGACCGGAGCCATTGCGTCCTTGCTTCCTGTTATGAAGCGCTGTGCCTGGAGAAGGGAATGTGTAATTCTGCTTGATAAAGCTGTGAGAGGGCCGCGGGTCAGGAGCTCAAAGAAGAAGGGGCTTCACGCTTCCATGCCAAGACCACGCCCCCAATAAATCTTTTTATGCACAGTTGTACCTCAGTTAACCCTTTGAGGACCAAGGGACGTATTTGTCCCATGTTTTATAATTATTTTAAATTGGTGACGGTAATCTTATGGTCCTCAAAGGGCTAAAGCCCCAGGAAAAATGTTTTTAGACCATGTATACTAACCAGTGTTAATTTTAACATCAAATTTCAATTTAGTTTGAGTCATAGTCTGTCGATTAAAATGCTATTTTAGTTTTAGTCATATTTTAGTCATCGCAATTGTTTTAATATTAGTCTTATTTTAGTCAGCTAAAATCACCAGTACATTTTAGTCGACTAAAATCGAATGGGTTTAGTAAAATTGTAATGCATTTTTTAAGAATTTCTCTAGCATTTCCAGACTCATTTTATACTACTGGAGTTAAAATCTAATGCCATAGTGGGGATAGGGAAGTAGATGGAAGTGAGGGTGTGTAGGGTCTGGGGGGGGGGGGCCCCGCTGTTATTTTACACAGTGCTAAGCACTGCTACCTTGCTGGGAGGGGAAACACTCACCATATGGTTTGCAGGGTCTTGTTCCAGAACTCCCAGGCAGACAGAAGGAGCCTGCGTCTCTTACCTAATACATCTTGTTAAGGGGCTGAGACTTTAACAGACAGGCGGAGCTTCAAGGAAAGTGGGCGTTCAGGTGGGTAAATGTCCCTCCCTCACATTTTCCTTCTGTTTTCGTTTGTTGACAAAAATTTTAATTGATTTTTGTTTAGTTTAGATTATTTTGTTTTAGTTTTCGTCACTGAAGACATGCTGCTGACAAAAACTATGACCAATATATTTTCGTCAGTGAAATTAACACACTGATGCTAGCAAGGTTTAGTAATGTGATGTATTTTATTTATTTTTGTTTTTTCATTTTATGTAGTGAGACCTGTTTTTATCATTATTCCCTTTTTGTGTCCTGATAAAGTGGGCCAGTGAAACGCGTAGATGCACAGGGGCTCACACATATGTGATGATACAATACTAAGTTCATTTCAGCACACTGGGCTAGGGTGGCCAACTATATACATTGGCTGGGTTGTGGCCGATAGTATATACATGTGCTACATTTGTACTTTTTTATTCAGTTTTGTATATGTCTATATTGTGTGTGTTTTTTCTATTTGTGTACAATAATATTGAACTTTTTAACCCAATTGATTGGTTCAACATGCCTTCAAAGTCCGACTGAGTGTTTCTTTCTCTCTCCCTAGTTCCAACATTATTATATGGATGTGGCTTAGGAGTGACAGGAACATTCTTATTCAAGGTTTAGTAACATTGCATGTATTTTATTCATGGCATATTACAAGCTGTGTACAGCAATCTTTGATAAAATAATGCTAGGGACACGGGGCAAAAGAAATAAAAATTAGCCAAGTGTCCCGATGGGACTTGTCCCCTCCCTAAACCATCTCTTTTTTCCTTCCTGTATTGTTCTGTCATGGTTTCCAGTTTTAATTGAATTAGCACAATAAAAAAAGGTACATAATCCTTTCTGCTGGCTATCTTTCAGGTCCTGGGACATCTCTTCTCTCCACTGATAAGAAGACACAGAAGACAGCTATTGCCAAAGATCATCTCTGCTTTGATCCTTAAAAAAAATACCTAAAGTGAAAGTTAAAAGTAAAGCAAGCGACCAATGGGGACACAGTTTGTTCCTTTATAGGTGCCAGCATCGGTGGTCTGGAACAACAGTCTGAATCTTCAATCAAACTGTCATCTCCCCTCCCTCCCCTTGTTGTGGCTGTGACTTTATTGGGGTAATGTCACCCCACAGGTGAGGGCGGACACAGTTTATGGTGGTGGTTATTTGGTGCTCAGTCCTAAAAGAGTGAGTGGGGTAATGTCACCCCACAGGTGTAGGCAGACACAGTTTATGGTGGTGGTTATTTGGTGCTCAAGTCCTAAAAGAATGAGCGGGGTAATGTCACCCCACAGGTGTGAGCGGACACAGTTTATGGTGGTGGTTATTTGGTGCTCGAGTCCTAAAAGACTGAGTTGGGTAATGTCACCCCACAGGGGTGGGCAGACACAGTTTATGGTGGTGGTTATTTGGTGCTCGAGTCCTAAAAGAATGAGCGGGGTAATGTCACCACACAGGTGTGAGCGGACACAGTTTATGGTGGTGGTTATTTGGTGCTCGAGTCCTAAAAGAATGAGCGGGGTAATGTCACCACACAGGTGTGAGCGGACACAGTTTATGGTGGTGGTTATTTGGTGCTCGAGTCCTAAAAGACTGAGCTGGGTAATGTCACCCCACAGGTGTAGGCAGACACAGTTTATGGTGGTGGTTATTTAGTGCTCGAGTCCTAAAAGACTGAGCTGGGTAATGTCACCCCACAGGTGTGGGCGAACACAGTTTATGGTGGTGGTTATTTGGTGCTCGAGTCCTAAAAGACTGAGCTGGGTAATGTCACCCCACAGGTGTGGGCGAACACAGTTTATGGTGGTGGTTATTTGGTGCTCGAGTCCTAAAAGAATGAGCGGGGTAATGTCACCCCACAGGTGTGAGCGGACACAGTTTATGGTGGTGGTTATTTGGTGCTCGAGTCCTAAAAGACTGAGCTGGGTAATGTCACCCCACAGGTGTGGGTGGACAGGGCTTATGGTGGTACCTGGTGGTCGGTACAGATTTTGGGTGCTCGAGTCCTGAAAGACTGAGCAGGTGGTTTGGTGAAAGTTTTAATGGTGGTATTGGTTTGTGTGTGTTCAGTGTTAATGGTCTATTAAAATTAAAGTTCAAGATTATACATATTTTGTTTTAAAACCCAAATAAAGGGGCCGCGGTCATAAGTTTCCACGCTTCGGTTTCCTGGTTCTATTTATTATCATGATTGGTCAGATGGTTATGGGGTGGGTGGAATCAGGGTGGTTGTTTGTGGGGTGGTACAGTCCCATGACCACATTGACGCCCAGAAGCTTACTATGACTGCCTGTTTTTTTTTTTCTACCATTGTAGACATTTAGGAGACAAATACGTTTTCACTTTAAAAATACTTTACTGGTAAATATACAATGGTATCACCGCTGTTTGTTTTTTAACCACTTCAGCCCCGGAAGGATTTCCCCCTTTAGGACCGGAGCCCTTTTTGCGATTCGGCACTGCATCATTTTAACTGAAAATTGCGCGGTCATGCGGCGTTGTACCCAAACGAAATTTGTGTCCTTTTTTTTCCCACAAATAGAGCTTTCTTTTGGTGGTATTTGATCACCGCTGCGTCATTTCTGATCGCCGCTATAAACAAAAGAAGAGCGACAATTTTGCAAAAACACAAATTTCTTACTTTTTGCTAAAATATAAATCCATAAAAAAATATAAAAAACCATTTTTTTTCATCGGGTTTGGCCAATTTATATTCTTCCTCATATTTGCGATAAAAAAATCGCAATCAGCGTTTATTGATTGGTTTGCGCAAAAGTGGTCGCGTTTACGGATGTTGAGTATTCATTTCTGGGGTTTTTATTTTATTTTATTTTTTACTAGTAATGGCGGCGATCTGCGATTTTTAGCGGTACTGCGATATTTCAGCGGACATGTCGGACCATTTTGACACTTTTTGGGACCATTGGCATTTATACAGCGATCAGTGCCATAAAAATGCACTGATTACTGTGTAAATGCCATTGGCAGTGAAGGGGTTAACCTGCAGGGGGCGCTCTAAGGGTTAACAGTGTTCCCTGGGCGTGTTCTAACTGTGGGGGGACTGCCCTAGCTGGGGAAGGGAAGTGATCACACCTTCCGTGTAGAGGAAGGCTGTGATCACAGCCCTTCCCCCCGTCACAGAACGGAGGTCCATGTTTACTTACACGGACCTCCGTTCTTTCACTCCGGGGGGGGGGGGCATCGCGGGTGGCCGGCGGAGATCGACTCCGCCGCACCCGCTCCCTGGCCCTCCCCGGACACAGAGAGCACGCCTCCGGCGCCGTGCGCACGCTCACTGGGCTCGATCTCGCAGCTGCCGTCATATGACGGCGATTTGCGCAGGAGCGCCACCTTGTCACTGTCAGATGCCGATCGGTGGTCGGCAAGAGGTTAATACATTTTTCCATTGAAAGTACCGATTCACAGACATAGGACTGGGCTAAATCTCAACTCTGTGTCTAGTGAATTGCAAATGAACCATTACATACAATAAAGCCCGGTCATATATAGTCCTCCCTATTTGCTGGCAAATAAGTGGTAACTTTCTAAGAAAATAAAATAAAATACTCACTGTAGTTCTTGTTATATAGCAATACAATGCTTCTAATGGGCTCTTCAATCATGTAATGTATGACCAGAAACCTTAATTACAGCTTATACACAGACCTATACCCTCTGGCACAAAAGAGGTTAACTAGACAGTGTGCTTGGACTGAGAGCTGTGCAGTGACAATGCAGCCAGTGAGGTGACGCTTTATTGTTTCTAAGGAGACCATGTAAACCTGACTTGCTCAAGCAGCAATATTTGATTTCTTTCCCTGGTTGTGTTTTCAGGACTTCATATACTTCCTCCTTTAGTGGATAAGATGTGCCTATGGTCGTTGCAAACGTGAGTACAATCTTTATGTTCACATATAATCCAGTATGTCACTTTGTGTAATAAATCTGTACTATTCCAGTACGGTCTGATCAGAATTTTTAGTAACTGTTTTTATAAACACATTGCATAATTAAAAGTAGATCTAAATCACAACCGAATAGCACACTGCATCATAAACAACTGCCATAAAAAGCACCTTTCACACCAGTAGCAGTGTTTACTGTCCCCCTAAAAAGCAATCTGTAATAGATTGCTTTTCAGAGGACATTAAGGCTCCATTCACACAAATGCGTTTTTTTGATGCATTTTGCAGAAATGCAGGGAATTTTTTTAACGTGGGTTCCTATGGAGCATGTTCACATCAATGCATTTTTGTGGCTCTGCGTTTTTGGAAAGGGTCAGGGACTTTTTTTCCTGCAAAATGCCACGTTTTGCATGTAATAGACTTCAATGGGCATGCAAGAAAAATGCAAGTGCTGCGCTTTTGCCGCGATTTTGCAGGGATTTGCATTTTTAAATCTGTTTAGCAACAAAATTTCCCCCAAAAAAAACCCAAAAACCCGCAAATCGCGGTAAAAAAAAAAGATGGAAAGCAAAGCAAAAAGTGCTGCAAAACCGCTGAAAAGCAAAATGCATAGATGTGAATCGAGCCTAAGACGATGTTTGTAGGTGTTCAGGAGGCGATACTACCACCTCTTGAAGTCCATTCTTTTTTTTTCTTTCCATTTTGATCAGAATAGGGAATTAGCATTGTAAGATTGCACCCCAACTGTGAGCTAAGCGGTTGGCTTGCGGCTTCAGCGCAGGCCAATTCGCTTACATTTGAGAGTATGACAGGCTACCTGTCAAATTTGGCATGTCACATTAAAAATTTTCACATTTTTGTTTTTACATCATTTATTTAGTTATTTATAGAGCTTTGTAGGTTACTGTATATACAAATCAAATTGCACTTTATTAATCAGAGCAATCTGTGCCATATTTATTTACTGAATTGTACTATCATTTGCACTAGGTGAAAGCACTTTACATAGGGATGCTGTTGCTCTTCTTAAAATATTTGATTTAGAGTATCACAAGGGGGTACTGATATAACAGCATCTGGGAGAAATGTTTTATTTATACATAATTTATTATATATTTTTTACCAGATTTTTTTCATTAGAAATTGGGATAAGTGGTATCTTAAAAAGCGCAGGTGATATATCCTTTAATACCTCATATGTGTGGCACAATTAATGTTTACATATACAGTATCTCACAAAATTTAGTACACCCCTCACATTTTTGTAAATATTTTATTCTATCTTTTCATGTGACAACACTGAAGAAATGACACTTTGCTACAATGTAAAGTAGTGAGTGTACAGCTTGTATAACAGTGTAAATTTGCTGTCCCCTCAAAATAACTCAACACACAGCCATTAATGTCTAAACTGCTGGCAACAAAGGTGAGTACACCCCTAAGTGAAAATGTCCAAATTGGGCCCAATTAGCCATCCCCCCCCCCGTGTCATGTGACTCACTAGTGTTACAAGGTCTCTGGTGTGAATGGGGAGTAGGTGTGTTAAATTTGGTGTTATTGCTCTCACTCTCTCATACTGGTCACTGGAAGTTCAACATGACACCTCATGGCAAAGAAATCTATAAAGATCTGAAAAAAAAGAATTGTTGCTCTACATAAAAATGGCCTGGGCTATAAGAAGATTGCCAAGACCCTGAAAATGAGCTGCAGCATGGTGGCCAAGACCATACAGCAGTTTAACAGGACAGGTTCCACTGAGAACAGGCCTCGCCATGGTCGACCAAAAAAGGAGTTGAGTGCATGTGCTCAGTGTCATATCCAGAGGTTGTCTTTGGGAAATAGATGTATGAGTGCTGTCAGCATTGCTGCAGAGGTTGAAAGGGTAGGGGGTCAGCCTGTCAGTGCTCAGACCATCTGCCGCACACTGCATCAAATTGTTCTGCATGACTGTCATCCCAGAAGGACGCCTCTTCTAAAGATGATGCACAAAAAAGCCCGCAAGCGGTTTGCTGAAGACAAGCAGACTAAGGACATAGATTACTGGAACCGTGTCTTGTGGTCTGATGAGACCAATATAAACGTATTTGGTTCAGATGGTGTCGTGTGTGTGTGTGGTGGCAACCAGGTGAGAAGTACAAAGACAAGTGTGTCTTGCCTACAGTCAAGCACGGTGGTGGGAGTGCCATGGTGTGGGGCTGCATGAGTGCTGCCGGCACTGGGGAGCTACAGTTCATTGAGGGAACCATGAATGCCTACATGTACTGTGACATACAGAAGCAGAGCATGATCCCCTCCCTTTGGAGACTGGGCCGCAGGGCAGTATTCCAACATGATAATGACCCCAAACACACCTCCAAGACAACCACTGCCTTGCTAAAGAAGCTGAGGGTAAAGGTGATGGACTGGCCAAGCATGTCTCCAGACCTAATCCCTACTGAGCATCCGTGGGACATCCTCAAGCGGAAGGTGGAGGAGCACAAGGTCTCTAACATCCACCAGCTCCGTGATGTCGTCATGGAGAAGTGGAAGAGGACTCCAGTGGCAACCTGTGAAGCTCTGGTGAACTCCATGCCCAAGAGGGTTAAGGCAGTGCTGGAAAATAATGGTTGCCACACAAAATATCGACACTTTGGGTCCAATTTGGACATTTTCACTTAGGGGTGTACTCACTTTTGTTGCCAGCGGTTTAGACATTGCTGGCTGTGTGTTGAGTTATTTTGAGGGGACAGCAAATTTACACTGTTATACAAGCTGTACACTCACTACTTTACATTGTAGCAAAGTGTCATTTCTTCAGAGTTTTCACATGAAAAGATAGAATAAAATATTTACAAACATGTGAGGGGTGTACTCACGTTTGTGAGATACTGTATATGTGCATTTGGGCGTGTATGGTGGTGACGGTTGTGCTTTTAATTTTTTTTTTTAATTATTTTTATTTTCTTTTTTTTTTTTTAACACTTAGATTTTTTTCTTTATTTAAATTTATTGCTAACAAGTACCCAATGTGGTAGCATAGGCAGGTGAGAGGTCCTCTTTATGGAGACATTAGAGGCCTATTAGACTCCCAATGTCTAACTTTGTGCAGTTAACCAAGTACAGGTCACGCTTATCTGCTTCTCCAGCTACAGTAGCCAGGGACTGATAGCTCTGAACAATAAGTAACATAATACACATCGCTTTTGGGTTAAATAATCGTAGGGGAGATTGGGGGTTGGATGTTCCCAAATCTCTTACTGCTCTGAAATATTCAGCACTTTACTGTGGTCCAAAACATCCCAGAGAAATAGGAGAGCACAGGAACCACTGCTGGCGCTACAGCAGCAGCCGCGCTCTTGCTTTAATCCCTTTAATACCAGGATGCCTATAAACATGCCTTGGTTGACAAAGGATTAATAAACATATCAATGCATGTATTGATGTCTTATCATTTAATCTATTACAAAATATAGTATTCTTTAAAAAGTTATATTTATTCTGCCGTACTCTCCTGAGTCTTGTTACAGGTGTAGCTGATTTCAAAGCATCATGTCCAGTGACAAGCTATTTCCTTGGGCCCAATATGTGGCTTCAGGGACTAAAAATGGGAACTGCCCTTTGGAAATGCCTTCTGGGAACAGGAATAGACCCAGGTAAATCAATCAGTGACCTTTGTTATCCCATTCTCTAACAAAATCTATGTTCTATAAAAAATTCTTTCTGTTCTACAAATTTTTGATTTATGGACAAATCAGTTTTTTTTTTACATGTTCTGATATACTGATGTCCTGATCATGAATGTTTCTGCTTTCCAATACAATCCACTCATGAATCTCTATAGTTAAAATGTATAACATCAATACATTGTGCAGAGTATAGCTTTTCATTCTCTCACTCACTGCCTGTAACTGATTATGTTTTTCCTGCATGTTGATGGGCAAGCAGTTCTATAATACATAGATCAGCCTTTCTTGTTTCTGACAGTTTATCAACCTGACTAAAGCTGGCCATACATTATACCATTTTCTTATTCAATTATGTAGTGCAAGAGCTTGCCTGATTGCATAGAAATTCACAATGTTTAGGTTTGACCTCATATTATATGGTTCTGGGAAATCTAAAGCAAAATATGTATAAGAAAATTATATAATGTATGGCCAGCCTTACTAAGGTATTCTGTTGCACTCTAGCAGTAAATTAGTATTGTGGTACCTGAGTGATGGATATACAGTATCTCACAAAAGTGAGTACACTCCTCACATTTTTGTAAATATTTTATTATATCTTTTCATGTGACAACCAAATTGGGCCCAACGTGTCAATATTTTGTGTGGCCACCATTATTTTCCAGCAATGCCTTAACCCTCTTGGGCATGGAGTTCACCAGAGCTTTACAGGTTGCCACTGGAGTCCTCTTCCACTCCTCCATGACAACCTCACGGAGCTGGTGGATGTTAGAGACCTTGCGCTTCTCCACCTTCCGTTTGAGGATGCCTCACAGATGCTCAATAGGGATTAGGTATAGAGACATGCTTGACCAGTCCATCACCTTTACCCTCAGCTTCTTTAGCAAGGCAGTGGTCATCTTGGAGGTGTGTTTGTGGCCGTTATCATGTTGGAATGTTGCTCTGTGGCCCAGTCTCCTAAGGAAGGGGATAATGCTCTGCTTCAATATGTCACAGTACATGTTGCCATTCATGGTTCCCTCAATGAACTGTAGCTCCCCAGTGCGAGCATCACTCATGCAGCCCCAGACCATGACACTCCCACCACCATGCTTGACTGCAGGCAAGACACACTGGTCTTTGTACTCCTCACCTGATTGCCGCCACACATACTTGACACCATCTGAACCAAATAAGTTTATCTTGGTCTCATCAGACCACAGGACATGATTCCAGTAATCCATGTCCTTAGTCTGCTTGTCTTCAGCAAAGTGTTTCCAGGCTTTGTTGTGCATCATCTTAAGAAGAGGCTTCCTTCTGGGATGACAGCCATGCAGACCAATTTGATGCAGTGTGCAACGTATGGTCTGAGCACTGACAGGCTGACCCCCCACCCCTTCAGCCTCTGCAGCAATGCTGGCAACACTCATACATCTATTTCCCAAAGACAACCTCTGGATATGACGCTGGACACGTGCACGCAACTTCTTTGGTCGACCATGGCAAGGCCTGTTCTGAGTGGAACCTGTCCTGTTAAACCACCCTATGGTCTTGGGCATCATGCTGCAGCTCAGTTTCAGGGTCATGACAATCTTCTTATAGCCTAGGCCATCTTTATGTAGAGTGACAATTCTTTTTTTCAGATTCTCAGAGAGTTCTTTGCCATGAAGTGCCATGTTGAACTTCCAGTGACCAGTATGAGAAAATGAGAGAGATAACACCAAATTTAACACACCTGCTCCCCATTCACACCTTGTACCTTGTATCACTACTGAGTCACATGACACCGGGGAGGGAAAATGGCTAATTGGGCCCAATTTGGACATTTTCACTTAGGGGTGTATTCACTTTTGTTGCCAGCGGTTTCAACATTAATGGCTGTGTATTGAGTTATTTTGAGGGAACAGCAAATTTACACTGTTATACAAGCTGTACACTCACTACTTTACATTGTAGCAAAGTGTCATTTCTTCAGTGTTGTCACATGAAAAGATAGAATAAAATATTTACAAAAATATGAGGGGTGTGCTCACTTTTGATAGACACTGTAGCTTTAAAAAGAATCATGCCAAGATACAGAAGTGGATGGATTGCAGGTTGCCAGTAACTACTCTACATAGATGTGTACCTAGGGCTGGGAAGCAAATCACCTTATATTTCTTTACAGCTTATTTCGCTTCACAGCAGATGCATTACAAAGTGATTTATTTCAACACATTTGTATGGCTTGAAAACTATGTATTTTAATTAGACCAGGCATTGTTAGTTATTTGTATTGAAAGCAATCAGATACCAAGTATTAAAACTACCTAATAATTATCTACTTAGCAACATTTATATAAGCTCGTCCAAAGTTACCACAACCACAGCTTTAATTGTATGTTATTTCTGTACAGGACCTCTCCTGTCTATTCTGCTGCAATCAGAGACCCAAGAAGAGATCTAATGTCTGCTAAATCATGTATGCTTTCCAAGTATGTTCTCATGATCAGCTTCAAGCTCTGCTTGTTTGCTTCTTAATTTCTATAACTAGACTGGCATAAATGTACTACAGAGAAAAGAAACGTACTTTTACTATGAATGCATATCCTTCTGAATTATTAAGTAAATTTAATTTCTCCATTTTAAGATACGGTTTTTTATGTATATGAACTCGAAGTGTGTTTGCCATCATGTCTACATTTTTTTGAGAAAAACATTTTTGGCAATCTAATGCAAAGCTTCATACATGGAAAACCTGATAATAAAAACACTGCAAATAGTGGCAGCCTTGTCAGTTTGCTGTGTGTGCTCCTTCAGTTGGCCTTTGGTCTACCTATCCGGTCTATCAGGCCATCCATAAGCAAATTGAAGGAGCTTGCAAGGCAGGTTGACAAAAAGACTGCTATTAAAAGGCAGTGGCTTAGGCCTCATGCACAGTGGACGTTTTTTTTCCCTCCCCGAATGCCTTTACTCAAAAGTAAAAAAAATCAGCTTAAAAAACACACCTAAAACTGCATTTGGCAAACATGGGTGTTCATTGCTTCATTCCATTGGCCAGAAAATGTATTTATTCCAACCATGGGAATGAATGATCAAGCAGTAAATGGGCCTAGTGTTTAGATACATTTATATATGTTTACACATGTTCAGCATTTTTTCTGCCCAAAACCTCCTCTGCCGAACGTGCAAGTGATGGGTTTTTGTTTCAACTTTTAAAGCAGAAATATACTGCATCTAAGCACCACAAACCAAAAACCCTATTTAGATAACAAACCAAAGTAACCTTCTTAATGGGACTTTGAAGGGCAAGAACCACTGTATATAAAACTCATAATAATTTTATTGATACAAATTAAAAATAAGTATGCACATATACAAACAGTTAAAAAGGGTTGATGCAGTTACAATGTAGATTATTGGATACAAAAAGATAACCAAAGGACTTCTGTCAACCAGTTGATCAAGAAGACAGAAAATACCCAACACGTTTCGAACTGAATAAGTATAACATTCTTCTTCAGGGGTAATGGCTATCATGTATAATTATCCATATCAACTAGAAATTGTTGAGTGTAGGACGGCATCATTTTATAAAACAACTACAATGGAATTTGTTTTGCCGCTGCATGTTGCCAGATAACCACCAAACGGGGGTGGCAGAGCCAGAATCCCTTCACCCACAAAGGAGCCCCAACATTATGGATGCATTGCTGTGCTCCAGGATTGAATCCGCCCAGACTCCTTGGTTATTTTAACTTCAGACTCTCTAGGAAGTACTAGACATTTTTTTGCTGTAAGGTTCTGCTCCTTTTCTCCACGGTGCTTGGACCAGATCATTCATTTTTTTGTCACTCTTTTTAAGAAAAGTCTCCTAATACTGTTATACAGAGCTGAATATAGTGCCTATTTCTCTTATCCCTGTTCCATCTTTGGGACATCCATTTGAGATATATTCTGGGCTGATTCATAAGTCCCATCAAGCTAATGCCTTTCAGTTTTCTCTTCCATACCAAAGAGTTGAAGCATCCATAAGGTTGGGGGTTCTTTGCCCCTTTGCACCCCAGTGGGTGAAGTGATTTTTGGCTCTGTCACCCTGGTTTGGTGGTTTTCTGGCAGCATGCAGCTGCAAAACATATTCCTTTGTGGTTGTTTTATAAAATGATGCAGTCTTACACTCAACGCGGTTTCATGAAAAATCATTCTTGCCAAACCAATCTATTAACCTTCTATGAGGAGGTGAGCTGCCATCTAGATAAAGGAAGGCCCTTGGACGTGGTGTATCTGGATTTTGCAAAAGCATTTGATACAGTTCCCCATAAATGCTTAATGTACAAACTAAGGTCTGTTGGCATGGATCAAAGGGTGAGTACATGGATTGAAAACTGGTTACAGGGGCAAGTCCAGAGGGTGGGGATAAATGGGGAGTACTCGGAATGGATTGGTGTAGAAAGTGGGGTTCCCCAGGGATCTGTCCTGGGACCAATTCTATTCAATTTATTCATAAACGATCTGGAGGATGGGATAAACAGCTCAATCTCAATATTTGCGGATGATACCAAGCTAAGCAAGGCAATAATTTCTCCAAAGGATGTGGAAACCTTGCAAGAAGATCTAAACAAATTAATGGGGTGGGAAGATAAGTGGCAAATGAGGTTTAACATAAAATGCAAAACAATGCATTTGGGTACCAAGAGTATGAATGCAAACTACTCACTAGGGGGGGGAGCCTCTGGGGGAATCTAGGATGGAAAAGGACCTAGGGGTCCTAGTAGAGGACAGGGTCAGCAATGGCATGCAATGCCAAGCTGTGGCAAGCAAAGCAAACAAAATGTTGGCATGCATCAAGAAAGGGATTAACTCCAGCGATAAATGAATAATTCTCCCACTATACAAGTCTCTGGCGAGGCCGCACCTGGAGTATGCTGTCCAGTTCTGGTCACCAGTCCTCAGAAAGGATGTCACGGAACTGGAAAGGGTTCAGAGAAGGGCAACCAAGCTAATTAAGGGATTGGAGAACCTTAGTTATGAGGAAAGATTACAAGCACTGAACTTATTCTCTCTGGAGAAGAGACGCTTGAGAGGGGATATGATTTCAATGTACAAATGCTGTACTGGTGACCCCACAATAGGGACAAAACTATTCCACGCAAGGGAGTGCACAATGACACGCGGCCATTCACTAAAAATAGAGGAAAGGCGGTTTAACCTTAAACTGCGTAGAGGGTTCTTTACGGTAAGAGCAGTGAGGATGTGGAATTCTCTTCCACAAACAGTGGTTTCAGCTGGGAGCATAGATAGTTTCAAAAACTATTAGATGGGCACCTAAGGGATCACAACATTGAGGGATACACAATGTAATACTGACATAAAAAAAGCACACACATAAGTAGGACTTGATGGACCTGTGTCTTTTTTCAACCTCACTAACTATGTAACTATGTAACAATTTCTGGCTGATACGGATAATTATACATGATTGCCACTACCCTGAGGAAAAAAGTTATTCAGTTCGAAACACTTTGGATATTTTCTGTCTTGATCAACTGGTCAACAGAAGTCCTTTGGTTATCTTTTTTGGATCCAATAATCTACTTGGTAACTGCATCAACCCTTTTTAACTGTTTGTATATGTGCATATTTATTTTTAATCTGTATCAATAGTGGTTCTTGCCCTTCAAAGTCCCATTAAGAGGGTTTATTTGGTTTGGTGTCTTACAGTAGGAATGCGGGCATCCACTTTTCCTTAAGTAACAATTGAACTATTTAATTCATTTTTAATTTTTTAAGGCAAACTCACCTATCCACTCATGCTTTATTTTGCTAAGAAATCACTTTGAAAAACACTCCCCTTGTGTTTCTGGCTGTGGCCATCTTGTGTAAGGGCAGATAATTAATGTAGCATTTACTTCCTGGAATCCATCTGACCTTAGCTCAGGCATGTAGGCAGGAGGGTCTGCTTAGCTGAGAAAACCCCTCCTCCTCTCCTGAAGACTCTGGGATGTACGATATCATTTGCCTAGGACTGGAAACCTGGAAGTAACTGAAGAAATGTTAAAGAAAAAAAAAGTTAAACTAATTAAATGCAATATACTTTCCTATCTATTTTCTAATGCTAACATACTGAAGGCCAATATTGAGGGGCATTTAGAGGCAGAAAAGAAAAAAAAAAACAAATGCCTCTAAAAGTGGTGTTTTTTAAGCTCAGTAAGCATGAGCTCTTAGAGTTGTCAATTTGCAACAGGAAGTAATGCATTAACTTTTGCAACAGATTCACAAAAAATTACTTGCTTAGAAAAACTGTATGCAGTGAGACATGAAATATTTGAAACTGATGATATTTTAAAGAAAAGATTACAGAGAGGGATGATTAGGACAGGGAACAGATTTTCAAGTCAGTGGAAGAAAGGTGAGAAGGAAGAGCAGAAACACAACTGAGACAGGAGGAAAAGGACAGCTGAGAAGTAAAGAAGAGAAGAAGGATCTGAATGACAGTTTAGAAGAAAGTAGTGAAATAACAGCTTAGAAGAAAAGAACAAAACAACAGCTCAAAAGGGGGAACAACTCAGACCAACTGCGAAAGATGCTAAAGGACAGCTTAGAGCAGGGGTGTCCAACCAGCAGCCCAAGGACAGCATGCGGCCCATGATGGCTATGAATGCAGCCCGTGATGGCTATGAATGCGGCCCATGATGGCTATGAATGCGGCCCAATACAAAATCATAAACTTACTTAAAAATGTTGATTTTTTTCGGAGAATTTTTTGTAAAACTGCATTTACATTTAGCGAACACACTCTTCACAATCACGCCTCATTTATGTCACAAGTTTTCAGCAGCGCCTATATTTGTGAGCAACTGCTTTCAGGAGTGAAGAACACAAAGGGCAAAATGAGAACCAAAAATATCTGATAAGCACCTTGAGAATTCATTGACAACTTCTACTACATCCATCAAACCAGATAATGATGTGTTAGTTTATCAAAAACCATGTCAAATATCTCACTAGTTTTATGTTGCCCTCTTTTAATTCTATAATCAGAAATATTTTAAAAACAACATGAAGTTTTATTACTCTGATAGGTACATTATCTATATCAGAGATTGTTAACTTGTAACCTGCCTGACTTTTTTTGCTCATCAGCTATCATTGTAAGTATATTTTATGTGTGGCCCAAGAACATTTCTCTTCTTTCAATTTGGCCCAGGAAGATCAAAAGTTTGGACACCCCTGCCTTAGAGGAGAATGACAGAGGAAGCCAAAGAAATGCTAAGAAGGAAGGAAGACAGCTGAAAATGGCTGAGCAGAAGTGCCACTGAATAAAATTGGAGATAAAGTATGGCCGAGAAGGGGATAGACGATATGCAGCTCAGAAAAAAATAAGGAAAAGGACAGTTGAGAGGGAAGGAGCTCAAAGCTAGTTGGGAAGTGAGGACAGATAAAGACAGGCATTTAAGAAGCAATGAGCAGAAGGAAAGCAGAGTAGAAAGGATGAAAAGGATGGCTGAGACAGAAGGAGGAAATATTTAATTCTGAAAGAAAGAGGACAACTGAGAAGAAAGGAGCAGTTCAGAAGGAAGAGCACAGTGGCTAAGAGGTTAGCACTTCTGCCTGGCAGCACTAAGGTCATTTGTTCGAATCTCAACCATGGCACAACCTGCCATGAGTTTGCATGTTCTCCCTGTGCCTGCGTGGATTTCTTCCAACACTCAAAATACATGCTGGCAGGTTAAAGCAGAGTTCCAGCCAAAATATGACTTTTAAGATAAAAATACCCCTAGAATACTCATACCTCATGCAATTTAACAGGGTATGCTGTAAACTATGCCCAGTTTTCGATTTGTGCAGCATCATTTTCATACTTTGTGAAGTTCCTGCACAGTGCGACCATCTCCAGTGTTGGCATCTAAATACGCAGTGTCATTCTTCCTTGATTCCATGCACGCTGGCTACCCAGCATGCGCCTGCCGATCTTGTGCATGTGCAGTGCGGTGCAATCTTGGTCACCTTGACATGGCATGGCTCCAGTTACATTTAACATTGACTTCTATGGAAAATATTGGTCAGCTTGACATGGCACTGCTCCAGTGCCATGCCAAGCTGACCAAGATTTTCCATAGAAGCCCATGTTAAATTTTACTGGAGCAGTGCCATGTCAAGCTGACCAAGAATTTCCATAAACACCAATGTTAAATGTTACGGGAACAGTGCCATGTCAAGCTGACCAAGATCTCCTAGGAGCCAATGCAAAGCTGGAAATGACATATGGCGCCGCGGCCCTTAAGTAGGTAAGTGAACAGAAAAAAAAAATGATACATTGCCAATTCATTTTAAGGATGCGCATTAATGCTGCACGATGAGGAGTGAAAAATGTGAGTGGAACTCCGCTAATTGGCACCTGCCTAAATTGCCCCTGATATATGTATATACAGTGAGGAAAATAATTATTTGAACACCCTGCTATTTTGCAAGTTCTCCCACATAGAAATCAAGGAGGGGTCTGAAATTGTCATCGTAGGTGCATGTCCACTGTGAGAGACATAATCTTAGAAAAAAAATCCAGAAATCACAATATATGATTTTTAAACCATTTATTTGTATGATACAGATGCAAATAAGTATTTGAACACCTGTCTATCAACTAGAATTCTGACCCTTAAAGACCTGTTAGTCTGCCTTTAAAATGTCCACCTCCACTACATTTATTATCCTAAATTAGATGCACCTGTTTGAGGTCCTTAGCTGCATAAAGACACCTGTCCACTCCATACAATCAGTAAGAATCCAACTACTAATATGGCCAAGACCAAAGAGCTGTCCAAAGACACTAGAGACAAAATTGTACACCTCCACAAGGCTGGAAAGGGCTACGGGGAAATTGCCAAGCAGCTTGGTGAAAAAAGGTCCACTGTTGGAGCAATCATTAGAAAATGGAAGAAGCTAAACATGACTGTCAATCTCCCTCAGACTGGGGCTCCATGCAAGATCTCACCTCGTGGAATTTCAATGATGCTAAGGAAGGTGAGAAATCAGCTCAGAACTACACGGGATGAGCTGGTCAATGACCTGAAAAGAGCTGGGACAACCATTTCCAAGTTTACTGTTGGTAATACACTAAGACATCATGGTTTGAAATCATGCATGGCATGGAAGGTTCCCCTGCTTAAACCAGCACATGTCCAGGCACGTCTTAAGTTTGCCAATGACCATTTGGATGATCCAGAGGAGTCATGGGAGAAAGTCATGTGGTCAGATGAGACCAAAATAGAACTTTTGGGTCATAATTCCACTAAATTTGTTTGGAGGAAGAAGAATGATGAGTACCATCCCAAGAACACCATCCCTACTGTGAAGCATGGGGGTGGTAGCATCATGCTTTGGGGGTGTTTTTCTGCACATGGGACAGGGCGACTGCACTGTATTAAGGAGAGGATGACTGGGGCCATGTATTGCGACATTTTGGGGAACAACCTCCTTCCCTCAGAGCATTGAAGATGGATCGAGGCTGGGTCTTCCAACATGACAATGACCCGAAGCACACAGCCAGGATAACCAAGGCTCTGTAAGAAGCATATCAAGGTTCTGGCGTTGCCTAGCCAGTCTCCAGACCTAAACCCAATAGAGAATCTTTGGAGGGAGCTCAAACTCAGTGTTTCTCAGCAACAGGCCAGAAGCCTGACTGATCTAGAGAAGATCTGTGTGGAGGAGTGGGCCAAAATCCCTCCTGCAGTGTGTACAAGCCTGGTGAAAAACTACAGGAAACGTTTGACCTCTGTAATTGCAAACAAAGGCTACTGTACCAAATATTAACATTGACTTTCTCAGGTGTTCAAATACTTATTTGCAGCTGTATCATACAAATAAATAGTTTAAAAATCATATATTGTGATTTCTGGATTTTTGTTTTTAGATTATGTCTCTCACAGTGGACATGCACCTACGATGACAATTTCAGACCCCTCCATGATTTCTAAGTGGGAGAACTTGCAAAATAGCAGGGTGTTCAAATACTTATTTTCCTCACTGTATGTGAGTTTGGGACTTAGGATTGTAAGTTCATTGAGGGCAGGGACTGATGTGAATGTTCAATATATACATGTGAAAGCTGCATTAATTGTCAGAGCTCTATAAATACTTGTAATAAATAATAATAGCAGCAGCTAAAAATGAGATATGGTGGGGACATGTGAAAATAAGAAGTTACAAATGACTGATGCTTGGTGGTGGAATGATGAGCACATTTAAGGAGGAAAAGTGAACACTGATCTTTGTTTGGCAGAGAACTGAGAAAGATGCAGGGGGTCAAACTGGCGGCCCTCCAGCTGTTGCGAAACTACAAGTCCCATCATGCCTCTGCCTGTGGGAGTCATGCTTGTAATTGTCAGCCTTGCAATGCCTCATGGGATTTGTAGTTCCGCAAAAGCTGGAGGGCCGCCAGTTTGACACCTGTGAATAGCGTATGGGAGTTAAAGACTGGGGAAACATAGTTTTGTGGAAATGTGAGGAGGATGCTGAGCTATAACCTAAAATTGACACCCTATATTTTTATTATCTTCTCTCATTTGCAGAAAATGGCCAGCTCAAAGACTTTCTGCTTCCAGCCTGAAGTGCAGAGGATCTGTGGAAGTTGGTATTGTTAGTTACTTTACCCCATTGTAGTGCTTGGAGGAGAAATTATTGTTTCTCCAACTAAAGCAACATTATGCTGCTTGAATAATATAAAAAAGTCACTTTTTTGTTTTGAATAGAACATGGAAGGGTTAGAACTCCTATCCAGTTTTAGAAAAATAAAACCTCACAAGAGGTTTGAATCAATTTGTATTCTCTTCAACATTCACTTTTTCATGCTTTCCTTCATAAACCAAATAATTAACTATGGGGCACCACTAGGACCATGTGGTTAGCAATTTTACTTTGTATAGAGGCAAGTATGCAATAGATTTTTAATATCAATTGGCTTCTTTACAATGATGATGAACCCCAATGACCTGCAAAATATCTTATGGTGTGGGTTTCTTTTACCTGAAGAATTGTCATGATGAGTAAAGGGACATGTCTCTGATATGCACTGTAAAAGCAAAAGTACTGTAAACATTCTTAGTGTCTTCATGTAAGGCCTCATGCACATGGAGTTTAAAAACTGCTGCTTATATGGGCATTCAGCTTTTTTTTTATGTCTGAAAAAGCACCTCTATGTTAGCCTATGTGGCCACAAATGAGTATTTGAAGAGCAAGCAGAAAAAAAAGCTTTTGAGCAGAAAAAAACGTGTATGTGCGTAAATGTATTCCAATGGTCAGCATAAATGGATATTCTGTCCTGTAGAATGCTTTTACATTCAAATGCCATGGCACATAAACGCACATACATGTGTAAAAACGAGCATACATATAGTATAATTAGAGGTGTTTTTTCTGCCAAATTCTGCCAGAAAAATGACTGCTTATTTTCATAAGCCTGTGTGCATGAGGCCTAAATGTTATGAATTACATTTTTTAAGGCTTTGACCAAATGAAGGGCTGTATTACTAGCGTCCATTATTTTGTTCAACAAGAGCAAATTTTAGGGCAAGTTTCTGGCAATTTTATAAATAAATACACAGGATTTGTTTATTCCTAGAAAATAAAATGAAAAATTACAAAATTTCAGTTTAAAAATTTGCTGTACCCTTATTTTATTTTCTAGACGGAAACATTTCTGGCCATATCACCTGGCTACAGTATGAAGAGAACCAAGGACCACATCGAAGTGACATTAGATGAAGAGTTTTTTGGGGGTGCTATGCAAAATGTAAAATTGCCAGTCACACCTAGGTAACTAAAATTGTAGAGAGCTAAAATGTATACAGACTCTGCAGAAAACTTAGAATTTGTGCAGAATTTTAAAAGCACAACTTGTTTTACCATCCCTAAGACTGCCTCTGCTTGCTTATGAACTACCGATTAAACCTGTGTTAAACCTAAAAACAGAAATGTAAAATATTGCAGCTTACCAGTCTGTTAACTTATGTTAAAAAGGTAGACTTACTGGCTTTTTAACTAAAAATAAAGGAAAAAAGCCTACAAAAGAAAATAAATGCAATCACCACATCCAAGAATTGGTAAGCTGCATTTTAATAAATTGTTGGTTTTTGATTTAATACCAGTTTGGTGTATGTGTAGCCAAAACTATTTTTAGTCTTGGATAGAACAGGTAAGAGTTAAAACCCCGTCAGTGTATTTTTTTCTGTCCATCATTGGGAAATTTTTCATTCACTTCCTATTCAAGAGATGCAATAGGAAGTTAAAGGAAATCTACCAAAGGGGAAATCCATTTGTCCTGGAAAAGGAATCCTTCATAAGATTTCTCCTCCACCCTTTGTTCTCGGGACAACTTCTACATTTTGGATTGCCCTTCACTTTCTTTCTAGATGACAATAGCCACCAGTACAAACTGTAAGGTGAATGTCCCCAGTGGGGACACAGACATCTATTAAAAAACCTACATACAGTGCATAGTTTTTAGTTATAAAATAAATTCATAGATGAAGATAAAATAAAATGGACACATTTTGGGCACCAAACACATTGCCCCTTTATCAGGGCTTAGCAATTTTTATTATGCTTAAACAGACTCGGATAAGCAGATACCAAATATATCCAAATATATGTCCTATCATTTTTGGGGTATTTTCCAGCAGAAAAACAGACCTCAGTAATTCAGGAGATCCAAATAGCTGTTTTCAGACACAATATCACTCTCAACTTCACTACAGTTGAGAGTACATTCAATTTCCTTTTATTGTCCGGATGCAGTAAGTGCTGTATATGTCTACCTTACAGCTACTGCTTCCTCCAGGAAGATTGACTTTCTTTTTTGTCATTCCTTAATGTCCCTGTAAAAAGGGGAATTTGCTTCTTGTTTCACCATTTCTCGGTGGCCAAGAAAAAGGATTATTCAAGTTCATGGTTTTTGGAATTGGGTTTCTCACTTTCCTGTCAATTACTTCCTACTAGATCAGTGAGTGCCTCTTAAGCTTCTCGCCATCAAAGCTTTTGCAAGGCTGCCACCTGGCCCTCTCTTTTTTTAAATTCTTTATTTATAGTGACAATACATACATCATTCAAGAAAAATCAAACAGGTCGGCAATGGTTCAGGTCCTTACATCATTAAAGTGAAAGAAGCCACATACCACTAACAGGGAGACAATAGGACCCCCTTCAATTTTACATTAACCTGGTCCTCTCTTCATAGGTCTAAGGTTCATGTTCTGGCCTTGTCTAATCCAGCTGTTGGCCTAAGGTTTTTCATACAATTCTTTGAGCTGTAGGCAGCCCCTGGTTCTGTTATTTTGCTGTATGTGTCTGTTAATGTTTACTGTTCACCACCACTAGTTTGAACTGCTTTTGTGTGCCCCATTTGTATCTGAATCCTTTGTCTTACAATGAACAAAGAAAAAAAGTAGTATTTTTGTACTTACAACTTAGGTCAATCAATTTTTTCTGAGTTAATTGATGGACACAGGCCCGCCCCTTTGTTTATGAACTTAATCATAGTACTGCTTTCCTACAAAACTATGACATGTTGGTAGTAGGAGGGATTATACGTGGTGTCCAAAGCCTCCTGTAGGTGGCAGTATAAACCAGTTGTCTCTGAATACTGTCTCTCTCAATTGACTCCATATATTTATGGTAAGTACAAAAATCCTATTTTTAAAAAACTCACACCCGATATTATGTCTCAGTTGCATGATGTGTAGATTCAACCTGTTATTAGCTATGCAAAAAGGGTTTAACAAGAGTAGACACGTCTGTATATTGTAATTATTTTGAGCACCATTTGAAAGTAGCTTATTGTTATCTCTAGTAAGCATCTTAATTAAAGCTGGCCATAAACAGATCCTACTGAAACAGCCAAAATCGAAACCGTGGAGAGACCTGCAAGCGACACCCAGCTAGACAAATGTGGATTTAAAATTGACTGAGCTGGGTGGAAAAATGACTAGCCACATGCAGATGCAACCACTGTTTGATAGGGCCATTGAATACAATAGCCGACAGTGGAGATTCCTCCATCCCCGCTTTAGCATGGATGGGGAAAACAACTGATTCTCTCTTTTGCAGCCCATGGGCTGCATGAGAGAAGGTTGATTCATTTATGGTTAGCTTAAAACAGTTTAAGGCACAAAAAATTGCTGGAATGGTGCTTTTGTTTCATTCTGAGTGTTCCATTGTGCATTAAATCAACCCTAAAACAAGCAGTTTTAATAGGAAAATGGATAAAGGGCTCTCCAAAAAGAGCATTTAATTGGTTCATACTCTAGCATAGACAAAGCTCTATTTATGTTGGTGCTTTTTTGCAAATACAGAAACAATGTCTTTTTTGTTTTGTTTTTGACTTTCTACTTTTAGACCACTAGTAGAAAATAAGACGTAAGTATCACCTACAAGGAGGCATGACAAAGAATGACCTAAGTGTCAGCTTTTCTCTGTTATTCATGAAGCATGATTACGCGTTCTGCTCACTTTCTCTAATCAAAGATGATTTTCCAGGATTTAAATACGTTAAATAAGTTTGTGCTTAAAACAGAAGTATCCCTTTGTTATTCCATTCAAGGAAATGTCAAAATCACATATTATTTGTTATTATCATCTACATGCTGTAGAGATTACTGAATTGGCTAAGTGATGCCAGTGGCTATTGTTGGCTCATGATGGCAGGAGATCTTGAAGGGGGATCTACATGCTTTTGTGAAATTCAGGCACTGCTTCAGACTCCTGCTTACTGTCACGTGGATATAATTTTAGCCAGTATTATCAGAGAATAGGTGCAGAAACTCACAGACCCTGAAGACCACCCCCTTGCTGCCCCTTCCCCACACAGAGAGTAGTGATATGGTGTGTTGTGCGCATGACATCGAATTGAGGGCGTGACCAAATTACACTAACAGTGAGAGGGTCTTAAAATGTTACTAAACCCATTAATATGAATATAGTTCATCTGCCCCCCACAGTGCCCACAGCTTATAAATCTTCTTTTTACATTAAAATACTGCCACTATATACCTTTTTGGGTGATCTGTAAAAAACAGTCACATGATAAACTGCAGGGTCTGCCCAGTGCTGAGTGTTCAGGTAGGAGGAGATTTCCACTATAGCCTGTATACACGCCCATATGTGTGATGTCAATATGTGTCCTGGCTTGCTCTGAGAACAAGGAAATGTTCTCTCCAGCAATAGAGTCTAAACTGAGCATGAGCAACTTTACTACCCTCACTGTGTATCATCTGGTCTTGCCAAGAGAGACCCTGCAGGAGGGAAGGATCTGTCCATACAGGATCAAAGAGCCTTTTTACACAATGCAGAGGATTAACCCCTTAAGCTCCACTGTGAGTATAACAAGCATGCAATGCTGCATATACAGACTGATTTTACTGTTGTGGGTTTAGTAACACTTTAAAGGGGCATATTTAAATAAAACCAGAAATGTATAAGTGGCAGGGTTCAAAAGTGCGCTATGCACAGGGTTCAGGTGTGCACTACGCACAGGGGGCAAAGTTGAGGAGTGCACTACACACGGTGCAGGTTTTAGAAGTGCATTATGCAGAAGGTGTAGGGTTCATGAGTGCACTATGCACAGGGTGCAGGGTTCTTGAGTACACTATGCACAGGGTGCAGGGTTCATGAGTGCACTATGTACAGCGTGCAGAGTCCAGAACTGTGTGATGCACAGGGTGCAGAATTCAGAAGTGCATTATGCAAAGAGTGCATGATTTAGGAGTGCGTAATGCACAGGGTGCAGGGTTCAGGAGTGTGTTACATACAGAGTACAAGGTTCAGGAGTGTGCTACTCATGAAGTGCAGGGTTCAGAAGTGCATTAAGCACAGGGTACAGAGTTTAGGAGTGCGCAGGTTTCAGCCCTCTTCCACAGCTCCTTACCTCTGCATCTCCCATCCACATCTCATTTCTTCACCCTTCCTCATTTCCGACTTGTGGATACACACCCTCTCATCATCAACCTCCTGTAAAGCTCCACCCACTTGCTAACCTTTCACCTCTAAGCAGCCAGCATGGCTTAAGTCTAGTAATGGCCACTGCTTCCTTTTCGCAAACAGTGCACACCCTTTTCCAGCTCTGCCTGTCCCCCACCAGGCAAGAGATGGAGATCACAGTGCAGCTCACCAGGCAACACCCCCTTTCGGCCCATTAACACACTTCAGCCATTGTCTCAGCTTTGAATTCAGGGGCAGAGATGATTCTGTGAGAGCCACCAGGAGGACTGCACTGTCAGTTATAAATACAGAAGCCAGGCTTCTGTGTTTATAAGTGAAAGTGAGTGAAAAGCGCTGAGCACAAGGCCAGCGTTGGAAGTTACTGAATGAAGCCATGTTCCAGCTCAAAAAAAGGCAGCAGTTGGTGGTGCAGGCAAATTGTGGAAATGCTACTGCTGGAAAAAGGTTCAGTGACACTGAAAAATATAGAAACCTAAATGATGTGTGTATATATATATATATATATATATATATATACTGTATATACCTTTTTATATTTTAACAGCAGCCTGCTCTTATTTCCTACAATCAACTGGTACTATAATTAGAACATTTAATAGTAATGTGAAACCAGAAAAAAATATGGAAAGTAATCTATGGCAATTTTCCCAAACTATTTAAAATAATGTTTTATTTTTCGTTTATTGATTTCTACAGGATCTAGCAGAAATGATACATTTAAAGTTAACACAATTTGACCATTGTAAACATTTACCACCAACTTCTATGTCTACTTCTGGTAGCCAAAAAACTTTCTTTTGTGGGCCTCTCTGGAGCTAGTTTATTTGTGATACCAGGGGACCAGCTGTGCCCCCTGAGACTGCATTCACACCTCTGCGTTTTGAATCGCGGGCAGATTTGCCATGGTTCTGCCTGTGATTTCAAAGCACCGAGGTGTGAATGACAAATCGCAGAATGTACATTTGAGATACCATTCATATGAATGGCACCTAAAATCACAGTGCGGTTTTGCCCGCAATTCAAAACACCAAGGTGTGAATGCAGCATTACAAATCTGGAGTGACTTGCATCAAGGCACTTTTATTGGCAGTTGGTGGGACTAATATTAGAAGTTGGTTCTCTGGCTAATAAAGGTAATATATTGTATCATTTCATGCCTGCTGCTAGGTTAGACCTTTTCCCCTAAAAGTTAAAGTGGCATGCGTAAGAATTCTACAAAGCTGCATTCAGGCATAAAGTTGATTTGTGTTTTTATGTGGTGATTGCTAAATTTTAGATATGTATTGAATGGATAGTTACATTTAGGATTACAGCGGAAGAGTGTCTCCTCAGTCACTCTTTTTTATCTGGTGATTACACAAGTTTTGTCATATTCAAAACTCCCTTGCAAGCTGTTGACAATTTTTATGCTTTATTGCTTTATTGTTTCTTGCATAAAATTGTGTGCTTCTCACAAAGATCATCTTCTGCATGACCTAGCTTTGCTTCTATTTTCACTGATGTAATGTGCTGGTTCACTTCTGTGATTTGTATAATTTAAAATCATGCTTAGAAGCTGCACAGTGTGGCTGACTAATCAGAACTGCATGGGAAAATTATAATGGTAAATTTGTGTCAACACAAAAGTGTTGAAATGTTCACACTGACCCCCATAGACAGGATGAACATACACGTTCTCAGAAGCCAAAGAAGAAAGAAAAAGCATTAATAAGGTATGTACAGTAGACGACTAATGTTTAAAAAAAACTAGACAAAAACATAAAAAAAAGAACTACATTTACCTTAGAATGCTGTGAAAATCATTTGCCCCCTTCCTGTTTTTCTTTTGCATAGTTGCCACACTTAAATGATTCAGATCATCAAACAAATTGTAAAATTACACAAAGATAAATACTTACTGCCAAGGTTGGCACAACCAGTTATTAGGTTTAGGTGTCAATTACGTTTTAACATAGGGTCAGGCAGGTTTGGACAGTTTTTTCCCTTAATGAATTAAGTCATCATTTAAAAACTGCATTTTTGTATTTACTTGCAAGCCGCCCTCCAGAGTATCCAGACTTATTGATACATCACTGCAGATAAGGCAGTGTCTATCGACTTGGATATTCTTTGGACACATACATCAGAAACCCTATTGATTCATCTATTTTGATTTATCCTTATGTCTTCCTGATGATATTGCTTCAAGTATATAAATTAAATTAGTGCCCAAATCTTTTGGTGCTCTGGAGTCTAGCTAATTAGCCTACCATATCTTGAAGTCCCAGATTTCCTTTGTCCCTGGCATACGGTGTGGTGTACCCTCTTAGGGTGAGACTTTGTGCCCCTTGTGGGGAACCTTCCTTCCAGCTATTTAGAATATGAATATATATATCCATATGATATTATTGTGTAATTTTAACCACCTACCCCTGAACAAGAGGAATTACGCAATCTCTCAAAACGCGTTGGGTATTATTCTGATCTTGGTTGTACCATTGACAGAGAACTGTGGTTATCCATTTTTGTATTCATGTATTTACTGTAACCGTATCAGTTGTTCTATGTTTTAATTGTTGGTTTTTAAAATTTCCAAACAATACATTTTGAACCTTTTTAATTATCAATCCTACTTCTTTGGAGTTTATGCCATCAATTATGACAAGACGTCCAGGTTCTGAAGCTGCAAAGCAGCCCCAGACCATCACACTACCACCACCATGTTTGACCGTTGGTATGATGTTCTTTTATAAATTGCTGTGTTAGTTTTATGTCAGATGTAACAGGACACACACCTTCCAAAAAGTTCAACTTTTGTCTCATCAATCCACAGAATATTTGCCCAAAAGTCTTGGGGATAATCAAGATATCTTTTGACAAATGTGAGACGCGCCTTTATGTTCTTTTTGGTCCACAGTGGATTTTGTCTTGGAACTCTCCCATTGATGCCATTTTTGCCCTGCAAGCGTCTGAATTTAGAGTAATTCAGGAACCAACTCAATTCAAAGGTCAATCCACCCAAAATGGATATTTTTTTCAGTGAACTCCAATAGATCTAATTTTTGATTGGCCCAAGAGTGAGTCTGCATGTACATCTCTAGAGGGAGAGTCATGAGATCCTCTGTAGTTCAAGTAGTAAGGTGCCATCTCTTGTTTCTCTGCATGATTAACAAAAAGGGCATGGGTGTCACAAAGACTTCATGATTCAGATGGTCTATGGTGGATAATTTTTAAATACAAATTTTGACCTTCTGTGGCCATGTCATAATTGCAGCTGGGCTTGTAGCAACACAACTATAGCTGTTCTATAGTTTTGTTGAATTCTGATTTTGTAATTATAGATGTGAACAAAAGAATGCAACTAGAGTCTGGAACTTTAGAGGCAATTGGACCACATATATTCTAAAAAATATATATTTTATTCATATAAACAGTATATAACAAGAAAAAAAGAACCGTTGTGCTCACTACTAGGCAAGGTGAATATCCAGCTAATTACACCATTTTCACTATGTAAGAGCATACATCTTGTCTTTGCGATGTTATGACATAGTGAATGTGATACATATTTTTGTTCCAATGCAGTGAGACCTGTCTCCATTTACATCATTTCCCCATGAGTCCTGACAAAGCTAAACAGCGAAACGCATTGATGCACAGGGGCTCACTTGCTTGAGACAGTGTATCAATTCTGTTTACAATGGTTGGCCACTAGGGCCTATGTTTTACGCACATGTGATTTTAGGTTTTTAATTCATATACATGTCTGATGTTTCTTGCTTTTTTTCTTGTTATATACTATATGTATGAATAATATATATATTTAGAATATGTGGTCCAATTGCCTCTAAAGTCCAAACTCTAGTTGCTTTCTTTTGTTCTCACAATTCATGGATGTGGCAAGGGGGTGATTTATATTTTTTTCAATAATTATAGGTGTGGTTTAATAAAAAAATTACAAACATATTTGAAACACATTTCCATTATCAAGAACTTTTTTTTCATTTTGCAGTCAAGGTTTTGTGGAAGATCTGCAGGAACAAATTGCTAAGCTGACTGCGCTGCTGGAGCAGGAAACATCAGAACACCAGAAAACACGGATAAGAGTGAGTAAACAATTTTTTTTTTTTTACAAAATCAATCATTTTAAACGTATTTAATCTGACAATGATAAGAGTAATAACATGCAGTACAGTGCTCCATACAATCAGATTTCAGTTTAACCGCTTCCGGACCACCCCATGCACATATACTGCATCAGGGCGGCCCGGCTGCGCAAAATCACGTATCTGTATGTGATTTTTTTTGCATGCAGAGTAAGGGGCATGCACATGCCACTGCAGTGCCGCTCCCGTTATGAATGGGTACAGCAGGAGCCAATCAGCGGGTCCGGCGGCCGCAATGGCCTCCGTGGCCTGCCGATCATTCTGTGTAAACAAGGCAAACCACTGATCTGTCAGGGAGCAAAGGAGAGATCTTGTGTTTCAGCTAAGCACAATCTCTCTTTTCCTCCAGTGTATTCACTCCCCCCACAGTTAGTAAGCATCTCCCAGGGACACACTTAACTCCTTGATTACCCCTGATGTTAATCCCTTCCCTATCAGTGTCATTTATACAGTGATCAGTGCATTTTTTTTTTTGCACTGATCACTATATTGGTGTCACTGGTCCCCAAAAAGTGTCACTTAGTGTCAGATTTGTCTGCTGCAATGTCGCAGTCCTGCTAAAAATCACTGATCGCCACCATTACTAGTAAAAACATTAAAAAAAAATAAAAATGTCCCTAAATCTATCCCATAGTTTGTAGAGAGCGACGCTATAACGTTTGCGTAAACAAATCAATATATGCTTTTTGGGATTTTTTTTACCAAAAATATGTAGCAGAATACACATTGGCCTAAACTGATGAAGAAATTAGATTTTTACATTTTTTTTATTGGATAGGTTTTATAGCAGGATGTAAAAAATATTGTGTTTTTTTTGTTTATAGCCCAAAAAAAAAATGCGAAGGTGATCAAATACCACCAAAAGAAAGCTCTATTTATGGGAAAAAAGGACAACAATTTTTTTGGGTACATCGTCGCACGACTGCACAATTGTCAGTTAAAGCAATGCAGTGCCGTATCGCAAAAAATTTCCTGGTCAGGATGGGGGTAAAACCAACCATATCACATAAATCTGTATTCTTAAGCTGCCCCTATATGGGTTGAATCTTGGCTGGTTCAGCAGGGACTGGAAGAAATGTTTTCCATCTATGGGCAGACAGGTTATACTGAAGCTAAACCATCAATCGACTTCTGTACAACCAGACTGTCTGATTTTTTTTGCATGTGGTTACTGACGGTGACTCTAGCTGCCAGCAGTAATCATTGAGTTCCGCAGGCGGAATAAAGCAGCGCTGCGGGAGAGATTCCGCAATCGACGCTGACTGTGTTAATGGGGAATCAAGAAATTTTCTCTGTGCAGGATGCTACTAAAAATGGGGCTGGAATGGAATTTTGTAAATCTTAAATCAAAGACCTAGATCAGGGGTCCTCAAACTATGGCCCTCCAGTTGTTCAGGAACTACAATTCCCATCATGCCTAGTCATGTGTGTGAATGTCAGAGTTTTACAATGCCTCATGGGATGTGTAGTTCTGCAACAGCTGGAGGGCCGTAGTTTGAGGATCCCTGACCTAGATGGTCTTCTGCACTATATTCCTGTTTGGAAAAGGTTTACTATCTTACTGTATACCAGGTTATACAGCACCCACCCTGTGCATTGTGGGACCCTTAGCACCTTTTTACTTTTGGCTGAAGCTGAACTTTAGTGAATAGACTCTAAATTGTATTCGGCTTTAGAGAAGGAATGACTGAATTTGTTAATCTTGGAAATTCTTGTTGTAAATTGTTTTGCAATTGGGTCATCATGTAAAATATGTATTGCATGTTCTAAACAGCATCCTGTTTGATAAAATGTGAATTTAATGGCTATGCTATTGGGGCAATAAAAGTTGTGCTTTGTTTTTTTGTGCTTAGAGAATTTGATGCAAGGTTCTTATTTGTAATGTCTTTCTGACATTTTTAAAGGCCTATAAAGATCAAATGAA
Organism: Glandirana rugosa; assembly: GCA_018402905.1. Classification (NCBI taxonomy): domain Eukaryota; kingdom Metazoa; phylum Chordata; class Amphibia; order Anura; family Ranidae; genus Glandirana; species Glandirana rugosa. Next base: position 602,650 of record BLSH010448856.1, on the reverse strand, counting down.
CAATTTAGTCGCCTTGTCATTCTTTGACTTCAAGGTCTTTATGTTTTGCTCTTTTTTGTTTTACTGTTCATTAAAACACTCCCAGTAAACTGAAAATAGCATTGAGATATGTACATATAGTGCATTTTCCTTGACTTCATCAGAGCTTAATGTTGACCATAAAATAACATTGAGATATGTACATATATTGGATTTTCCTTGACCTCATCAGAGCTTGACGTTGAACCATAAATTGTTCTCTATCATAAAAACTAAGAGTTCTTAGATAGCTGAACTCCAGCTATGATCTGTATTTCATACTTACAATGGTCCAGTTTAGATCAATGTAAGTATTCATTTTTCATACCTGAGAGATCACTAGGCAGAGGCGTTGCTAGGGGGTGGCTATTGGGGCTATAGCCCCGAGTCTGGGGCCCATAGCCCCGGGTCTCTTACAGGGTGGGTGCAGTTCTGCAATTAGCAGGTATGTCCCGGTCTGGAATGCAGACTGTGTGTATATATATATATACACACACACACACACACGTATATTTATTACTATTATTATTTATTTTATCACATGTATGCCCGCTCAAGCGTATGTCTTTCTTTACTTCGCTGCTATGGGCTCTAGCCCCAGATCTTTTGTAGACCTAGCAACGCCCCTGTCACTAGGGAAGTTGACAATTGCAGATTGTTTCCCAAAGTCATGGAAGTATAGACACACGTTTAAACTTGGCCTAAGATGGCTATTATGTGACTTGACAATCTGGAAGAAAAAATTATCATGAAATAAAAGAAATGGAACACTGGAAAAATTACTGATACATCTAAGTCAACTGACCTAGAATTTGTGAGATCTTTAAAAAAAAAAAATCCCATATGATGGAAATATTGTAACACTTTTGTGAAGATCCAATATTGCTGTTATTTTTTTCTTTGCGTTGTTTCTGTCATCAGCCACTTCCAAGTCTTTATTTCCATGTTGTTACCCAACTTACCAGCTGACCTGAAAAATCACATTTTTTTCATCTTCATAATACTTAGTTCAAACTATGGGACAGGTTTTGTTGTAAGAAAATATTTTCTTTCCTTTGATTCCCTTCTTCATCATTCCCTTTCATAGAGCTTGGCTGAAAGCCAGGTCTGCTATACTTTTACTTGTGGAAATTCGGCTAATGCAGAGGTCAGGCCCTTTCCTGATACGTTTTGCCTGCATTTTTACCTTGCAAGAAAAACACAAGAAAAATATTCCCCTTTACATTAAATCCTGTGGGATTTTTCACACCACTGCATTACGGGTGCGGTGCTTTTTGAAAAGTCCTGCTTATTGGTGCGGTTTTGAAAACCGCACCAAAAATGCAGCTTCCCATTGAAATGTAAAATCGCGATAAAAATGCACTTTGTATTTTTGTTGCGGTTTTGAATCTCATGTATTTTGTACAGGTGCAGGCAACCCAAAAATGCAGCAGAAATGCTCAGGAAACACATCTGAAACACAGCAAAATCACGGTAAAAACACATATGCGTTTTACCGCGATTTTGCTACAGAGCAGTGTGAAAGGGCCCTTATTCTGTAAGATGAAATAGAGCAAATACAGTATCTCACAAAAGTGAGTACACCCCTCACATTTTTGTAAATATTTTATTATATCTTTTTATGTGACAACACTGAAGAAATTACATTCTGCTACAATGTAAAGTAGTGAGTGTACAGCTTGTATAACAGTGTAAATTTGCTGTCCCCTCAAAATAACTCAACACACAGCCATTATTGTCTAAACAGCTGGCAACAAAAGTGAGTACACCCCTAAGTGAAAATGTCCAAATTAGGCCCAATTAGCCATTTTCCCTCCTCTGTGTCATGTGACTCATTATTGTTACAAGGTCTCAGGTGTGAATGGGGAGCAGGTGTGTTAAATTTGGTGTTATCGCTCTCATCCTCATACTGGTCACTGGAAGTTTAACATTGCACCTCATGGCAAAGAACGCTCTGAGAAAAAAGAATTGTTGCTCTACATAAAGATGGCCTAGGCCAGGGGTGGGCAAACTTTTTGACTCGAGGGCCGCAATGGGTTCATATATTGGACCCGGGGGCCAGACCAAGAGTAGATGGACGGTGTGTATGTGTGAATTAATATATATTAAATTTAAATGTGTAACATTAAATGTTTAGATTAATTTAAGCTGCAAATGCCCATCAAAATGCATAAACATGACATATTCCTGACAATAGACATCAAAACGCATAAACATAAAATATTCCTGCAAATGCCCATCAAACTTTGATGTCCATTGTTAGGAATATTCCATGTTTAGGCGTTTGCCAATTCTCAGGAATATTTCATGTTTAGGCGTTTGCCAATTCTCAGGAATATTTCATGTTTATGCGTTTTATACGCATAAACATGGGAAATTCCTGAAAATTGGCAAACGCATAAACAAGGAATATTCCTGACAATGGGCAAACGCATAAACATGAAATATTCCTACCAATGGCCATCAACTGCATAAACATGAAATATTACTAACAACGGGCATCAAAATTCATAAAATGTGAATTATTTCTGCTAATGGGCATCAAAACGCATAAACATGAAATATTCCCACAAATGACCATCAAATGCATAAGCATGAAATATTCCTTTAAAATCAGCAAACGGATAATTAGTATGTGTCCTGGATTAAGGGATGAAGTGGCATTGTCACAGTGGCTACTGCAGCATCAACTAGGCCAGAGTCCCAGTCCAGGCAGCCACTGAGCCACGTTTCCACACATCCCCCAATCCCCATTTTCTGCTCTGCTGGTGAGGTGACGACTCACTCACCGTCAACGACGACGTCCAGGCCGGTCCAGTCCAGGGCAGGGCAGGTGAGGGTGGTCTAGTACAGGCAAGCGGCAGGCAGGCTGCTGACTGTCACGGCCCGCCGCCCACGGGAGCCCGCCACGAGGCAGCAGACGGGGTCGGCACTCGGAGAAGCTGCGCACAGGCTGGCTCTCTCTCCTAGTCTGGCTGCAGTGAGAGTGCGCACGCAGTCCTCCTCACGGGTCGACTCCACCCACTGCCTCTGCCTGGAGTCAGAGTGACTGACAGGCGCAGTAGGGGGAGGACTCGGGGAGGGAGGGCAGGCGATGAGGCGGGCCGCGGGACTGATGTGCTGTTGTGCTGGGTTCACACTGCAGCGGGGCGGAGCGGCGCGACTTCGCGGCCCGTTCACATCTAGGCGAATTGTCAGGCGACTTGAGTCGCCTGACAATTCGCCTCAATGCTGTGCAAATGGGACCGTTCTAATAGGAGCGAATCGCTTCGCTCCGCATTAGAAAAATGGTCCCTGCACTATTTTTAGGGCGATCTCAGGCGGCTTGCATTGACTTCTATGATAGAAGTCTCCTAGCAAGCTGCTTTGAGATTGCCTGGAGCGCCGCTCCACGCCGCTCCGCACGCTGCAGTGTGAAGTGAGGTGAATAAATTAATATCTTCCGCGGGCCGGATTAAAAGGTCAGCCGGGCCGTATACGGCCCGCGGGCCGTAGTTTGCCCATTCCTGGCCTAGGCTATTAGAAGATTGCCAAGACCCTAAAACTGAGCTGCAGCACAGTGGCCAGGACCATATAGCAGTTTAACAGGACAGCTTCCACTCAGAAACGGCCTCGCCATGGTTGACCAAAGAAGTTGAGTGCATGTGCTCAGCGTTATATCCAAAGGTTGTCTTTGGGAAATAGATGTATGAGTGCTATAGATCAGAAAATCTTCACAGAAGAAAGCAGCGCTTGAACATAAATATAATCATTAAACCAATAATTGAATACACATAATGTCAGAATGTATCAAACAGTTCACTTAAAGAGTCCCACACTAGAGTGATGTGTGAACTTCCATGCAAAAGTGGGAAGTAATTAACCCCTTGCCGACCGCCGATCGGCAATTGATGGCGGCAAGGTGGCTCGTGAGCGCAAATCGCCGTCATATGACGGCAGCCGCGCTCACGAGCCTAGTGAGCGCGCGCGCGCCGCCGGAGGCGCGCTCACTGTGTTCGGGGAGGGCCAGGGAGCGGGTGCGGCGGCTTCGATTGCCGCCGGCTACCCGCGATGGCCCCCCCGAGCGGAGGAACGGAGGTCCGTGTATGTAAACACGGACCTCCGCTCTGTGTGAGGGGGAAGGGATGTGATCACAGCCTTCCTGTATACCAAGGCTGTGACCACTTCCCTTCCCCAGCCAGGGCAGTCCCCCTACAGTTAGAACACGCCCAGGGAACATACTTAACCCTTAGCGCGCCCCCTGCAGGTTAACCCCTTCACTGCCAATGGCATTTACACAGTAATCAGTGCATTTTTATAGCACTGATCGCTGTATAAATGCCAATGGTCCCAAAAAAGTGTCAAAATAGTCCGACATGTCCGCTGAAATATCGC